>CAKNXH010044300.1:0-10599 GCA_932178445.1 Andricus quercusramuli
TAATATTTGTTATTTTATGAACAAATTATGTAAACAAATGCACATTTCGAGAATTTTTAAGCGAAATTAAATCGGTTTTCTTCTGACCTTTCTAAAATTATATAACCACTGATGTTTTCTTTAAAAAATTTTGCTGTGCATTAATATTTTTAAATTTTTTAAAGAGATTATATAGAAAAATTCACACGTAAAGCGTTTGTGAGCGGACAGAAATGGGTTTTGTTCTGATCTTGTTACAATTATATGGTCAATGATATTCTATACAAAAATGTTTCCAGGCATCGCTCAACGTTCATTTTATAAAGAAAATATTATTAAAAATGTATACTGCAGATATTCATAGACATAAATGAATCGTTCTTTCTTTTATTATTTTTACTCTACACTATATTGTTATAAGTCTTAAAGATTACATTTCATAAGCAAAGTTCATTAGAAAATATCACTGGAAATATAATGTTGTACTTGAATCCGGTAACGGTATACTTCGATTTATAAGAATCACTTATTTTACGTTTGTTTCGAATTACCTCGTCAATAATAAATAAAAATTAAGGCACTTCTGAAAATACAAGAATAGCTCCATTGTTTTATTATCTCTACATAAATACCATGCACAACGCTTTCTTTTTTACCACAAGTACGTACAATTTACATTTGTTGATATTTCTTCCAGGGAGAAAAGTAAAAACATATATATGAATTGAAGGTAATCATCGAAATCGCGTTCAGAAAATTTCAAGTTAAAATCTCAACCCCATAATAATATTCAATAACACCAAAAAACCACCCTGAGCACTTTTACCTGAACTAATTACAAGAGCCTCCACGGAAAATAGTGAACAATTTGATAAATTACACAAAATCATCCAAGTCACATTCGGAAAACCTAAAGTTACTCTCGACCCCATAATAATATTCAATAGCACAAGAAAAACCCAGGCGAGAGCCTCCACGAAAAATAGCGACAAAATATGTATATATTGAAAATGATCATCCAAACCAAGTTAAGAAAATTGTGAGTTAAACTCCCAACCTTGTAATAATATTAAAGAACACCAAAAAAACCACCCCTATCACTTTTGCCTAAACCAATTACGAGAATTTCCCTGAGAAATAGAAAAAATTTATAAATTGAAAATGATCATCCAAATCACGTTCACGAGACCGTCAGTTAAACTCTCAACCTAATAATAATATTCAAGAAGATCAAAAAACCATCCCTATCACTGTTACCTGAATTAATAATGAGAGCTTCCACGGAAGCTAGTGAAAAAATATATAATTGAAAAAATCATACAAACCACATTCAGAAAGCCGTAAGGTAAACTCCCAACCCCATGATGAAATTCAATAACACCAACAAACCACCCCTATCACTGTTACCTGAAATAATAACGAAAGCTTCCACGGAAGCTAGTGAAAAAATATATAATTAAAAATAATCATACAAACCACATTCAGAAAGCCGTAAGGTAAACTCCCAACCCCATGATGAAATTCAATAACACCAAAAAACCACCCCTATCACTGTTACCTGAAATAATAACGAGAGCTTCCACGGAAGCTAGTGAAAAAATATATAATTAAAAATAATCATACAAACCACATTCAGAAAGCCGTAAGGTAAACTCCCAACCCCATGATGAAATTCAATAACACCAAAAACCCACCCCTATCACTGCTACCTGAATTAATAATGAGAGCTTCCACGGAAGCTAGTGAAAAAATATATAATTGAAAATAATCATACAAACCACATTCAGAAGGCCGTAAGGTAAACTCCCAACCCCATGATGAAATTCAATAACACCAAAAAACCACCCCTATCACTTTTACCTGAAATAATCACGAGAGCTTCCACGGAAGTCCGTGAAAAAATATATAAATTAAAAATAATTACACAAACCACATTCAGAAAGGCGTAGGGTAAACTCCCAACCGCATGATGGAATTCAATAACACCAAAAAACCACCCCTATCACTTTTACCTGAACCAATTACGAGAACTTCCAGGAGAAATAGAAAAAAATTTATAAATTGAAAATAATCATCCAAATCCCGTTCACGAGACCGGCAGGTAAACTCTCAACCTAACAATAATATTCAAGAAGACCAAAAAACCACCCCTATGACTGTTACCTGAACTAATAATGAGAGCTTCCATGGAAGCTAGTGAAAAAATATATAAATTAAAAATAATCATACAACCCACCTTCAGAAAGCCGTAAGATAAACTCCCAACCCCATTGTGAAATTCAATAACACCAAAAAACCACTACTATCATTTCTACCTGGTTTTTCTCTTTAAAAAAACGACAGATACCACGCGAATTTTATGTCTTGCATTGTTGCAGTTCTTCTGGAATTTTCAATTTTTTAATTAAAATAACATATTGTTGGAATCGCTACAATTCGCAGATTTCGAATATTATTTTTATCAATTACAAAGTGCTGATTTTAAAAAATTTTATATTCTGCATTCTATAGTCCTCATTAGGTACAATGGACTCCCGCTGACCAGGATCGACAGCAGCAGGTCACCTGCCCGTTCTTGCCAGGGATTAGATCTCAAGAAGTTGGTGTACCTGAGTATTGAAACTGGACTGCAATAAAATTTTCCCATTTGCGGGAAAAGGGAATAGCTGATTCATCCCACCATAAAACAATAAAAATCGTGACACGCCAGTCGTTGTCGCTAAGCTGTGTATCCTTAGAAGGATCACGTACATTCAAATATTCATAAAATTTGTTGCAGTTCATTATCCAAGGTTCGAAAATGATAAAAAATGTGCCAAGGCACTTCTCAAATGTAATTGAAAAATTTCTATACGGCACTTTATACAAAACTTCTTTATACATTTTGTTATGATTATTTTTCCCGAAATTGCTTGGCCAACTCAGATTTTACAAATTCATACTGTTGAATTTGACAAATTAATCAAAGCGAAATTTTTAATGCCCAATTTAAATGCACTAAAAATTGAACAAGTCCTACATCGAGGCCTCTGAAATAATTAAGCAATCCTTCAACATCTAGAAGTTAGAAAAGCAAGTAAAAAATATAATAACCGACTATTATGAGGAAACTAAAATTTTTCGGAATAATTTTGTTATTTAAATTGATTTTATGCGTCTTTGAAGTTAAAACCCTTCAAAAATTTTAGAGTAATAAAGTGAAAAGGAAATTTCCAAACTGGAACCTAAACAGACCACAGATTAATTTGAATGCCGGAAAACCTTGCAATTATACTAGTGTAGTAGAACTATTCAAAATGTCCAGTTACAATAGATCAGGTGTACCCACCTCATCACAGTCTAGTATACACCTGTTTTCTTATGCGCTCTCTTCCGCCGACCCTCGTCAGCGGGGAGTCCTTTGTACCAACGAGCAATAAAATACGAAATACAAATATTTTTTAATTCTAGAATTAGTGGTTTAATAATATTAGATTTAAAATCTAGGTATCTTGGCGATTTCAACGATATGTCACTTGTGGTCATAAGTCAAAAATAAGTTTTTCTTTTCAATTTATTTTGAATATTTTAAAACTCTATGAACTGATTCTGAATTCGTTTACCTTCACCCCAAATGAGTGAAACTTCATCGAACTTAAATTATTATTTTCATTTAATAAAAGAAATACTCCCACGTAGACACTTTTTTGTTTAGAAATAAGTCACTTTTTTAATGCTAATTAGAATGTCTATAATATTTTAATTAACACGCTTTTTTCATCTTATTCCTCACATAAATATTGAATATATTTAATCATTTTCTTTTTCTCTCGAAATGTAATTTTCAAAATACAAAAGTGAGAAAAATGTGACATTTATCCCCAGGTGAAAAATGTATGTATGGTTTTTATAAAGTGAACAAAGCACCGATATTTTACATTTGTTTACACAGAAAATTTTTATAAAACTGACTGAACTGAGATTTCCAGGACGAATGCCATAGTGCTGATGGTTTTTCGATCCGTTGCTTATTATTTTTATAACAATTGCAGAACTACAGAAAATAATATAATTCTTGTTTTTCGATATTACTCTTACTTTTTTTTAATTAATGACATAAGTTTCAAATCCATTTGCTGTGTGCCGCACACGGGTTTTCGAATCGAATGTTTTCGAGACGAATTGTTTATTTTTCAATCCGACAATCAGATTCTTTATAACAACTGTAAAACTACAGAAAATTATGTAATTGTTTAATAAATTGTTTAAACTAAACGATTTGTTGAAAAAAAGCAAAACTCTTAGTTTTTCCAAAATAATTACATAAGCTTCAAATCGATACATGTGATAAACTTCAATGTCGTGTAATAATGTCGAGTTGAATTTTAATTAACGCTGTACGTTTGTTATATTCCTTTCCACACTTGAATCTCCTTTATACTATATCCCCTTCAAAAGATATTATAAAAATCACCCTGTGTGAATTATCATTCTATCAATGTCGAAAAATTAGAGTTTAATACTTTTCTATAAAAAACACGATCCATGAGTGACAAAACGAAATTATAAAAAAAAATAATGTCAATTTATTGAGAAACGAGCGCTTTGAACCAAATTGACCTCGAGCGACCAACTAGAATACATTTTTTAAATTTTTTGCAAGAATCAGGTGACATTTTCTCCGCAAAAGGGATGATTTGTGGGACGTAAAAGTATTTTAAAAAATTAAACTAAAAAAAAGTACACTTTCAAAGACTATTTGAAACCAGTCATATGAATTATTTCAAACAAATGTACTTGCTCAATAGACCTACTTTCACATTGATTTACATATAAACGATTTTCATCTTTCTCAAATTATGACAAGTTGTAAGTGAATAATTTCAAATGTTTCTAGCGGAAATTACCAAACACTTTTCATTCCGAATTCGTGCAGATTCAAATAGCTTTAAATTTGAAATTATTCAATATACTGAATACTCCAAACTCTCATTGTCTCATCTATAAGAGTCTACAATGGCGTTGATACAATTCAGGCTTAAAATAGCTTTGAAATTGCGATTATTTCTTTGATGAACATCGTAACATTAAAAAAAACACCTTTCTTTTTGCAATTCTCATGTATACATTTTTCAACTTTTGTATCCTTCAAGGAAAATTATTTATCATTTTGCTGACTTTATTTTTGATTTTGCAAACTGTTTTATGAGCTAAAGAGCTTTTCCTTTGTCACGAAATCAATGCCAAAATAAAAGAAGCACAGATTTAATAATTTTACTTCTTTTTACTCATTTCTCATGAGATGCAAGAAAGTCGTTTCTCATACCAAAAATAAGTGTCAAAAAAAGTAAAAGAAACGCTTCGAAATTTAAATGAGTCAATTAATAACAAACGCTAATGTTTATATTTTAAAGTCTGCATTAAAAAAACGCTAATGTAGACATCGACCAAAATGCAGTAGAAAAATAATCGCCAAGAGCCACGAATATAATATAATATTATATATATATATATATTAGGGTGGGCCTTATTTTTCACTTTTCGAATTTCTCTGCTCTCACCCCTCCGTGAATCTTGTAAAAATTATAAAACCACATGTAAAGAAAATAATGCGACTCCTGGACCTTTTTGATCGTCTTCTATTTTATTTCTGTGCTAAAAAAACCCCGTACATGTTCAGAAAAAGCCTGAAACCACAAGTTATACATATAATTTAATTCAATGCCAGAATGAAAAATTTTGATATTCGCTGTATTTCCAATGTCGACTCAAGGGCATTGGAAATTATTCATCTACTGCATTAATAACACTAGAAAGTTTTCAGGGGCTTGAAAAAAATCTTTTCTTATTAACAAAGGCGTTGACCATTTCTTTCGAAAACAAGCATGAATCAAACATGAATTATCTGTTAACAACTAACAATGTATAAGAATCCAAACAAAATTTAAAAGACTTTTTTTAAATTAAAGTATGGAAAAAAATTGAAACTCAAGAAAACTTTTAAACGCTGCAAACAAGAAATTTTGTAACACTTTTTTCGAGAGCGGATAACGAAAAGAATTCTAAATATATATTTATACATTAATTAATTTTTAAAATCAATTATTACTAGCATATATATTATAATTAATGTTTCAAATTAAATTATTATTAATTAATAATAATTACTATTCACATTATAATTAATGTTTTAAATTAAATTGTAATCATTAATTAATTAATTATAATAATTACTGTACACATTATAATTATTTTTGTAATTTAATGTATTAACTATTCATATAATTGAGATTTTGGACATAAAATATTGCAAGTCGTATCATCCAGCAATCTACGCTAGTGCAGGAGAGCTCGCTCGGCTACGCTCTATAGCAGCGCATATCGAAAAATTGCCCTAGGATGGTGTCTCACAGAGTGCGCCGGAGTGGATTCGGAGTAGCGCCAAGCACTCTCGGACAGAGCAGGCACGACACTGCACCGGCGCAGAGCGGGGGCAGATAAACGAATACGCTATTATACGCGTTTCAAGCGCTCCACCGGTTGTTGAATCCGTGTCTTCAATTTTAGTCTGCCATATTGTCTCCGCCATTTTGGATTTTGTCTTACACCGATTTACATGTCAGATTCGGATTGGGCATGCGAAAATCTATATAAAAACATGTATAGCACATAAAATGTAAGATCTAAGCGTTTTTGGTATTCAATAAACGATTTTTCTCGCCAAAAATTCCATCATCAACACAGATTTTCAAGGTCACAATTTTTTTCTGACTTTATCTATAAATTTTGTATATTCGGAGGGTTTTTTCTTTAATTAAAAAAAATACATCCCTGTAGGTCATTCCGATCCAAAGTTCTACGATTTTGAGAAAGAATTTCAAAAAAGGTCCACTGTGCGCCGTAGTGACATTTGTACTTTAAGCTACGTAGCCGGGGTTGAAAGCCCCCCCCCCCCTCCCCCGCGTAGATAACCGTAGTATTTTCCACTACTTCCCCCACCCTTCTAGTGGCTATGTAGTTTATGGACGAGCCCTAAGTCTTTTGATCGCGTTACAACAAATAGTCATTTTGCATTGAGCGAATTTGTGTTAGAGAAAAAATTCCTGCGAAAAACTATACTTACCTACTTGATGAATATAAGTGTATCTGAAATTATCAATATATTGTTTAATTTTATGCGAATAGGGATGATTCTTCAATTTGCTCGCTTTCAATTAATTTAACTCTTTCGGAAAAAGTAATAAAGGTGTCAAAATTGGTTTTCTTATTCTTTGAAGTCGTACCAAAATGATGATTTGGTCCAAAATTGCTAAATTCAAATATATGGATCTGTAAAATTGTTTCAATTTTGAGCGACTATCTCTGCTTCTGCGTGTGATAGAAAGACGAGAAAGAATCTGAAAATTTTAGGAAATTACTACGAATGCAGTCATACCAATAAAATTCTTGTTTTTTTATTAGTTGAAAAGTTATTAATATTTTTTTTAAGAGGACGACAATAGACCTGAAACTGATACTCAAGGGCGTCGATACGGTGCAAAGGTTAGGGCAGACTGAAGCTGCATACGCATAACCCTTGCACAGTGTCTACGCCCTTGGATCTCCAGCCTGCCTGCCATGTGCGCGCTGATCGCCTGCTGCCAAGTTTACTGCATTACTAATAGGTCTATTGTCATCCTCCCCAATAAAACAGATTTTAACAACTCTTCAACGAATAAAACAACAATAATTGAATTGATATGACTGAATTCGCAGGAATTCCCGAATTTTTTTAGATTTTTCCCCGTCTTTATATCATACGCAGAAACAGAGATAGTCGCTCAAAATTTACACAATTTTAAAGATCCATATATTTAAATTTCGCAATTTCGGACCACATTATCATTTTACTACAACTTTAATGAATAAGTACATCAATTTTGACACATTTATTAGTTTTTCTGAAAGAGTTACTTCATTTCAAAGCGCGAAAATTAAACAATCATCCTAATTTGCATAAAATTAAACAACTCATTGATAATTTCAGATATACTTGTATTCATCAAGTAGGTAAGTTTTCAAGCAGGAATTTTTTCTCTGAGTTACAGAAAAAGTTGGTACTTTTGAAATAGTGTTACTTTTTTGTCATTCATAAAATACTTTTTTGGTTATTGATGAAAGTATTTATTGTCACTTATTTTACGCGTTAATTCACTTTGTACGCAATAAATATTCATCGGAGCGAAAAAATGCCTGAGCAACTATTTTTTCACATGAGAATGGACCTCGTCGATCCGACGGAAATGGCGTTGGCGTCTGGACTAAGGGATGGTCACGAAGAAATAAGCCCTAATCGAAGGCGTCACAACCGTGCCGAAAGCTGTATGACACCTGGGTGAGGTGTCTCCAACGGCGGCCTGAGATACCGGGCGACCTCTCAGAGTACCAGCCTTATCCTTGCACGCGGGGCTCTACAAGGATGGACGAACCCTTTCCCTAGCTGATCGTGGGAATAACAATGACAAAACCAAACATAGTTGTAGTAAGTGTGGTTCAAAACAATCGAAAGCGCAGGGCTCATGACAATGGGTCGGACAACAATACCGACTACCCTAGAGTTGGGGGAGTCAATCAAGACGGAGTCAATGCGATGGACTGGCGAATCTCAATACTTTTGGGTGGACGGATCGACTCAATGACGACTTGCTGGAGTGCTACGGTAGCAGTATGGCCCCCGAGCGAGATGGTTACATGGCACGACTGCAGGTTCTGTGGTGCGAGAAACACCCAGAGCTCTCGCACTTTTCGCGTCAACGTCTGCGAAACGATGCCGAACAACTCCGAAAAAGAGGCTATGTAAGCGGAGCGCCTACTCTACTGCAGTCAGAACAAGCCGGCAACAAAGAAAGAGAGGCGACACTGAGGCATCTAATATATGAAGAACGATGCTTCAGGACTCGGAGAAACATCAACATTCAGGTTTCTTCCAAGGCCAAAGATCTGACTGAACTGGAAGATCAGTTTCGTGGAGATTTTTCCGAAGAATGCGACCTCTGGACTATCAATTGTGGTGTGTACAATGCAGCGAGAACAAAGATAGGCTGGGCAAGACAGTACGCGTCCCGCATTTAGTGTGTGATTGACTACGTAACATCTGGCAGGACTTTCACTGCCAAGATTCGAAAGTTCTCGCGCGAACTGCGGATCCGTCATCACACAATCAACAAGTCAAAGCTACTAACCATCAATCAGCATATTGTTGACAGAATACGATTACTATCTAACGCTAGGAGAAGTCTAGAGCGGAGGGAGAGGTGGGTCAGAGAAAATCAACAGTTTTTGTCTGACCCATCTCGACTCTTCCAAGACTCTCCAGTTACTGTCGACCATACGCCCAAACCAGAGGAGGTCGAAACATTTTGAAGAGAAGTCTACGAGGTCCAACATCCACTTCAAGAAGAAACAAAGAACATAAATAGCTTAAAGGAGCTGTGCAATGCCCTCATAACAGCTGAGGAGGAATGCCCACCTATCACTACCGAGGAGATAAAAAACGTATTAAGAGGCATGAAGAACTATTCCGCTCCGGATCCAGATGGTATTAAGACCTTCTGGTGGAAGAAGTTTCCTTCAACGCACCAGCATCTGGCCCGAATTTCCACCTCATATCTAAAGTCGGAAGAGCCTATTCCAGAGTGTTTGGTGCAAGGGCGGACAGTGCTCCTGCCGAAGACGGGCAACTTAGCTGACCCTAAGAATTACAGGCCAATAACTTGTCCGAACACACTGTATAGGATCTTAAAAACCATCCTAAATAATAGGATTGTTCGGACAATTGGACTTGTGTGGCGAGAGATGTATGAACAACGCGGCTCAAAGAAAGGCGTAGCAGGATGTCGAGAGAACCTGCTCATCGATAGATGTGTTTGTAAAGACGCAGGATCCTATCAGCGATTCCTGCCGATGGCCTGGATTGATTACCGGAAAGCTTTCGATTCAACCTCCCATAGACTTGTCATGTGTCTGTTGGAAAGCTTAAAGGTTCATCCACACACCGTGAGGTACATAGAGAGATTAATGCCGCTTGGGAAAACCAGATTTACTATCTCATTTGGAAAACATCGCGTGATCACTAACAGTGTCACCTTTCAGAGGGGTGTGTTTCAGGGCGACACCATGAGCCCTCTTCTCTTTTGCCTCACATTATTGTCACTGTCTCTTGCACTTTGCCATTTCGAAGGGTACCTCTGTGGCAAACCTGGAGATCGAAAGCATAAGGTCAATCATGTATTTTACATGGACGATTTCAAGATCTATGCTAGAAATCAAGAGAAACTACATGTAGCTCTAAAAATTGTCAAAGGGTACACTCAAGAGATTGGAATGGAATTCGGGTTAGAAAAATGCGCCAGGGTTAATTTGAAGAAAGGAAAACTTAATGACATTCCCGAAGATCCTGAGCTCGTCGACAGAAGCGCTATACGACACATTAGCGCTGGAGAGACCTATAAATACCTGGGCGTGCCACAGAGCCGCATTCAGGACGTGGCATCTATAAAGGATATTATAATTCCAAAATTCCAGACAGAAGTCTGGAATTTTAACCCTTCTTTGAACGTCTTATTGATATGGATATATCTCCTCTATCGAGATTGAGAACTT
>CAKNXH010044302.1:0-16120 GCA_932178445.1 Andricus quercusramuli
CATTTTTCACATAAAACCAATACCTTCTCATTATGATGAGAATGTAAAAAAATTTCATTAAATTTGGTAGAACTAGTCCTATAGTAGAGGATAAGACGGGTAGTTTATTAAAAGTTAAAACCTTCTTGGTTTTACATTGCATCGAACTATTCTACCAAATTTAATACAGAGTTCTCTAAAATGCGAAAAACGTAGAATAGTGCTAGAAAATCTAAAAGTCCAGCTAATATACAGTCTACATCGGAAAAGTCTCGAAACTATAGAGAACAGTTCTATAAAATCATGGCCGATTTTTAGCCTAAAAAAATCTTTTTTATTATCATTATTATTATCATTATGCTTTAATATTTGTTCGCATATTTAAGTACATAATTATGTACTATTACACAAACAATCACTACACAAATAATCGCACGCTATTAAAATTATTATTCGCTGTGGGCTCGAACCCCCTACCTACGCATTCGGAGCTCCTGAGAAAACCTCGCAGCTAACATAACTTGTAGTATAAAAAAAAAATCTAAAATATAAGCTACAGCTGTGAAGGGCTGTTTGGCAAATTTTTGTGATTTGAAAATTCTAGGTTAATGATTTCGGAAATTTGAAATTTCTGGAGTTTTATATTAATAATGTCAGTAATTTCAAGAATATCATATTTCAAAAATTTAGTTTAAAATTCAGGTAATTACAAATTTCGGGATGTTTAACATTTTTTAAATTTTGGAAACTTTAAATTTCGAACAAATTTTTAATCGCAAATTCTTTTTTGGTTATAAATTCTAGTAGGTTCAAGATTAATAAGATGTTATATAGCTATATAGAATAAGTTGATATAAGTTATATGAAATTAAATTCTTGCATTGCAAATAATTTTAAAACTTGAATTCCCAATTCTATATTTTTTGAATCGATTAAATAAGATATGACATGGGAAAAGTTAAATCTATTTCAATTTTTAACGTTGAAAATTAAAATCTTAAGTTTTCCAATAACCGACACATCTCTAAATGTCATCTACGAGAACTTTTTTAGAATCTAAATTGTGTAAATAGCCAAACTAACTAACATTAAGAAAATATGAGAGAAAACAAAGTTTTCATATTTTTATTTTGGTCTCACGATACAGTTAGAAAAAATTTAAAAAAGAAATCGAGTAAAAATTCCTTTTTATTGACGTTTCGGCCTCATCTGGGGGCCTTCATCAGAAAGAAAGATCTTAGAAAATAATCGAACTCAATCATAAATATACGTCGAAGCGAATGATAACATTTTAAAATTTTGTAAAGTCAGATCATTCTGAAGTTTTAAACATCACTATGAAGTTTGTGAAAAAACATCAGTTTGTTAGCTGTATCACAGCATTTTAATTACAAAATATGAACCTTTTTTAACATATTGTGAAAGTTCCTTGGACATTATAGTTTCCCAATACTTTTTTACAAACTTCATAATGATTTTTAAAACTTCAAAATGATATCTGACTTCACAAAATTTTAAAATGTTGTCATTCGCTTCGACGTATATTTATGATTGACTCTGATTATTCTTTAAGATGTTTGTATCGATGAAGGCCCACAGATGGGGCCAAAACGTCAATAAAAAGGAATTTTGACTCGATTTAGTTTTCCAATTTTTTCTAAATGGATTGTAAGACCGAAACGAAAATATGAAAACTTTGTTTTCTCTCATATTTTCTTAATATAAAAAAACGATCGAAGGGAGCTTGACTTGATGATTTCTTTAGAAATCTTGAGGTTTATCTACCAAAATAACTACCAATGGTGAGTCGACGGTAGTTAATTTGGTGGTTGAAATAATTCAAATTTCTAAAAAGTTCTCGTAGAATACGTGCTGAACTACCTGGTGCGCGACTCGGTGCACCTGGATCGTCGACTCAACACTTAATTATTTTGGATGTTGACACAATTTGAATTTTAAAGCAGTTCTCGTAGGATACGTGCCAAACGACCTGGTTCACGTTCCGGTGCATCCTGATCGTCGTCTCACCATTGGTAGTTATTTTGGCTATTGATACAATTTAGATTCTAAAAAAGTTCTCGTAGATGACGTCTTGAACGACCTGGTGCATGTTCCGGTGCACCCGGGTAGCGGATTTACCATTTAGAGATGTGTCGGTTATTGGCAAACTTAATATTTTAATTTTCAACGGGTGCTAATGTACTCTAAGACTCGAATTCTTTTTTTTTTCACACGGGAGCGATGCGGAAAAGTCGCTGCCTGCGCACAGTAGCGACTGCGCAGCTACATTTTAAAGAACTGAAGTCTATAGATCTTAGATTGAAGTAGTTCACAAACACTCAATACTTTGAATCGAATTTCTATGAGATTTTTCAACATTTTTTGAAGAATTTTTCTATACATTTGACTGAATTGAGGTATTTAAACCTTATAATTATGTGATTACAAACTTTCAATACCTCAATTGTGATTTCTACGGAAGTTTTCAGCATTCTTTCATGAATTTCTCTATATATTTTATTAAACTTTTTCAAATCGGAGTTCAATATAAAGTTTACAGAATTCTTGTAGAGTTATTCTAGGTTAGTTCTATATTAAATCCTGAAAGTTATACAGAATATTGAAAATTTGTTCAAGGTTCGCTCTCATCCCCGACTCTTGTAATACTTCAAGGAAGTTTAATGAACTTTTTTTTTCCGTGTAGAGACAACCAAGCCATCCTCACTCAAATTTCCTTTCTCTTTCTCCGTCTTTTTTATACTACTTTTGGAACCAACATGTTTCGAGATTATTTAAATCTCCTCATCAGGGTATATTTTAATAGGATACTACGAAAACTTATTTCTATCATATGCTTTATATTAATAATGTATGTATATATGAGACTGAAATTTCTTATCGTACTGTTATTCACATTATTTTTAATTTTTTAATTTTTGGATGAGAATTTAACTTTCAATTTTCGGTTTAGGTGTCAATCCTTAATATTTCAAAATCATTTTTGTACTTTAATAATTTTTTTTTTTTTCCAATTAACTGAAAAATTGAATTAACATTAAGTTCCAATGTTTCATATATAAATTCGATAAAAGTATCAAAGGCTTTGTTATCTCTCTAAAGGTCTCATTCAAAATTGATTTCATTGATGCCCTCTCTCTTTGTATGTAACAATTTTACATATTAACTATTTCTTTGCCCCTCATTTTGTCAAATTCCCGCGAAATCATGAAAACATGTTAAAATTTCTAAAGAAGAAAAAAAAAAACTTTCAGTTGCACACAAGAAGAAAACCATGAAGAAGAAAAATACTTATCCTTCTGTTGTTATGTACTATATTCCATTATGAAGGGCAAACATTAACTCCCTTATAAATTTGAAATGAAAGTTCACTTTATAATACTACGGAATCTTTTTATAATTTTTTATTTTGCACACACTTCTTAAAATTTTGTTATTTCGATACTTTGAAATTTCCGTCTAGAGTCTAGAGCAACTGAACCGTACCGGGCCACACTGAACACTGAAATCATTTTGAAACAGGAAAAAATAGACGAATGAAAACTCCCTTTGAAAATGACAAATATTGGTTTGTACGCATTTTTCCAAGAACTCAAGTACAGTGTAGTCCAACCTCTTTAGCTGTACACCCCTTCCTAGTCAACAGACAGTCTACAGTCGTAAAAAACACATGTTGGAAAAATTCTTCTAAAACTGGCCCTTGAAATATTTCCCCCACTTTTGAAAACGCAATTATGACAGTGACATAGTACTCAGTAAATGCATCTATTTAATAGTTTTATCTCTAACTTGCGTTGGCATTTTTGTAATTTTAGAGATTCTCTCTGAATAATTCGAAAATTTATTAATTAAAGATTAAATATTTCTGAAATATCAAGGATAATTTTTACAACACCAAAAATCTGTTTCCTGTTACAGTAAAGCTCACTGTAGAACAATTTTTATTTTTATTTTTATTCAATGATATATCAAATTAATCAATAAAATCTAGTTTTTGATTAATAATAATCTTATTTGTAAACATTACTTTAAATTAAAAGATCTTAATGAGAAACTTACAAAGTAAAGTGAGAGTTAGTCAATCAAGTTCTACTGTATAAGAACCAATAAAATATGGAAATTTTTCTCATTTTTAATTATCAAAATCATAAAATTAGTGTATTTTTAGTATAACACAGTATAAATATTCAAAGAAACTTATTAAAGTATTCTATTGAATCTTCCTTAGACAACCATTATTGAAGGTGTTAAGGGTGTCATGCTTTCATTTATTGAAAGTCTTGCTAAATGTTAATAAGTAATATCTGAACATCCCATAAGGCAACCTTACTTTTGGTAAGTACCAGGATATCATAATATCGCTTTTTTTTTTAAATTTAAAAATTCTCAAATGTTTTTAATCTTAAGGAGTTAAATCTTCATAAAAATTTTGTAAGTGCACAAAATTACACAACAGAAGCTTGTTAGGTAAAAAATTATCTCTTTATAGATTAAATTTTATTTTGTAAAAATTGGAATCAGATAGGAAAAAGGTGATAGGAAAAATGATCACTGTGCCTGGATCAGAAATTTTAGGGTTGACCCAGAAACCTATTCCCTGAGAAAGGCATTAAAATCCAAACTCAAAAGAACAAATATCAAGGTCTAAGGCTTAATGTCTCTGTTTGTTAAATTTTGTAAGAAAAATTTTAGAAACACAATATCATCAAGTCAATCTGTGCAAAAATTCTATTTTTGAACAAAAAGGCTCAGAAACATTATGAATCCAAAAAGCAGTTATTTTGAAAAAACATATTCGAAAAGTGCAAAATATGCAAAAAGAATTGCATAGAAAGGCCTCCAAATATGTTTCCAAACAACGTTTTGATCGGCTCGTTAGAGACAAGTATATAACAAGATGAAAAAAGAGGGAGAGAATTGGAAAAGAGACAACCAAGCCATCCTCACTCAAATTTCCTTTCTCTTTCTCCGTCTTTTTTATACTAGTTTTGGAACCAACATGTTTCGAGATTATTTAAATCAATATTCATGTGGCACAGCACATAGTAGAGTCAATTAGATAAAGTGGTCCTCCGTGGGCGACATCTGCTTTTCCATTTGAGCACAATATAGGCATCTGGAAGGAAACAATAAGTGGTCCGAAGAGTGTTGAACAGCAAATGGTTACCAAATATCTTAATCTATTAGGGTACAAAATTCTTCCTCCTCTTGTAAAAATTCCAAGTCAAGCAACAAATTTCTGTGAAGAAATTTTCTCATCTAAAACGTTCACAAAAGGTGCAGTCACGGTTGGAAATGTTACTTTCTTTGGTCCTAATTCTAAAAATATGTTGCAATCGGTTATCAACAAAGAATTTGAACGCTGTATTTATAATAATCGCGTGTATAGTAGCATACAATACCTTCGATCAAAGAAATTCAACGATACTGTTATTCGGTTGAAAAACGGAAAATTCGCACAAATTCAAGCAATATTTTTATTGCCTGATAATTCATGCTCTTTTTCAGTGAATGAATTAATCGTTGAAACATTTACCGTTGGCAGTACAGTAGTATCCCACATCTGGAAAGTGGTAAAAAATATTAAACATGCATCCATTTCTATCACAGAAATCCATACAAAAGCAGTCGTTTTAGGTTTCAGAAATCAGCAGTATGTCCGTGAAATTCCAAACATAGTTGAGGCGCAATGATAACACAAACTGTAGGAGTGTATCCAGAGTGTATCTATATAATAAAGTTTTTTGCTATTCTTGTAAATATTGTAAAAATTGTATGCACTATAATACACTTTATATGTACTGTAATTTATTAATTTATTAGACAATCGGTCAAAATTGTTAAAGATTAAATGTTGTCTTCCAAGTAAGTTAAAAGTAAGATCCTGCTTAAAATGAGCCAAGATGAGCCAAATTTGTGAGAATTTAAGGTATTGCAAAAAGCGTCAAATTTCAATGTTTTATAAAAATATCATCAACTTTCTAAATAATTAACATTATTTTTAAATCTTAGACTTTTTTTAAAAATCTGCAATATTTATTCAACTAGATATTTGTTACATATATTTTAATATATTTGCACAGAAATTTCATGATTAATTATTACTTTTATTTGAAAAACTACTACAAATACTAATTCGTCCCCTGTACTCAATGTGTAACGATCCTACCCTGCTGCCCTGCCGGAGCTTCAGCTGTCCAAGGTCCTGAAAGTGGGGCAGGGTAGAATGTGCGGAAATAAAGGTAAGACGGGAACGTTCTATGAAAATACGAAACTTACATTTATTGTTGAACTCTTAAGCCTAATACATGTGTGTGTGTGTGTGCGGATATGCGTGTGTGTGAATGTGTGTGCGTAGATGTGTGTTTGTACGCAATCACAATGTGTATTTGTATGTAACGAGTGACAGTAGGTTATCAGGTGTGAGTCGGAACGAGAACGAGTGGGCAGGTGTTATAGCCGCCGTGAGTGCGCTTGGTCGGAGTGCGCAGGTGTCGATTACCGGCCCGTCGTAGCTAATCCTGCAAACAGATTGTTCATGTGTTAGTTATTCCCCCTAGGTGACTAGAAGCCCCAAAACTAGATGACGCGAGTTGCTGCGCGGAAAACCGTCTCCCCCTGCGAAATACGGGAACGGTCGGGATGCCTTGGCCTAGCCCACGTCGTAGCCCTACCACAGGTGAATGTCAGGAACGGATTTGGTAGGGGACGGGACGGAACATCCAAGGTCTTACGGATGGTGGCAGGGAGATTTGGACGGGGTCCTGCAGAGGTCACTAGCTGAGAGGATGACCGAGACACAGCACGTTCAGGAGTGCCTGATGCCGTGGTGTGTCGTAACTTCGAGGACAGGTATGGAAGCACCCATTGCCCTGTCTAGGGAGCCGGGTTCCCCACGAGGGTTCCCCTCTGAGGGTGACCGAGATGGGTCGTGTTTAGCTGCACCTAATGCTACGACACATCGTTACCTGGGCAGCGGGTACGGGGGCGCCCGTTGCTCCGGTGCCCAGGTCGGTTCCTGCAGAAGGTGTTCGTCAGGGCCCCAGCCAGGAGTTGCCGAGGTAGGCCGTGTTCAGGGGCACCTGATGCCACGGCTAACCATTACCTGAGGAACGCATATGGGAGCGCCCATTGCTGCGTTACTCTGGCCGAGTTCCTGGGGTGCGGGCACCAGGGGATACACCCAAAAGGATCCCCAGGTAAAGCGTGTCCAGGAGCACCTAGTGCCACGATTTACCGAAACCCGAGGAGTGAATATGGATGCACCCATTGCTTCACTACTCGAGCAGGTCCTTGTCGGTGTGAACGCACCTTAAGATTTCCACCAGGTTTCCCGAGGTGAGGCGTGTCCAGAAGCACCTGGTGCCACGATTTACCGGAACCCGAAGGGTGAATATGGGAGCACCCATTGCTTCCCCACTCGAGCCGGTCGCCGGTGTTCTGTCTCTCTGCTTCGTGCGTGCCTGCTTTTAAAGCCTGGTGGCTCTGGGCTGGACGTCAACGCATGCGCAGCAGTCGACGTGCGCACAGCACAGTTTCCTGCCACTATACACCCGTCGCTGGTCCTTGGCGGAGACGTCCAGAGCAGCTGTGCACCATGTGATCGGTAAGATCACAGCGGTGCGACAGCGGTGTCGTGGCCTCGTGGTTTCCTAGTGCCGGCGGTGATAACTAGGAAGTGTAACGCGTATGTGGCGAGAACTGCTCGCTACAAATGTAATACAATTTGTAATTTTCTCCAAGAAATAAAACTTTAGCTTTGAACTTACTGACTTATACGAGTGGTTTATTTATTCTAGTCATAAAATTACTATTTAAGGGCATGTATTACTTTATCTGATCTTATTCAATTCCTAATTTATCGACATTTTTTTCTCTGCAACTTTGCTTCTGAATTTATTGAGATATCAATTTGAAAATTTCTATAATTATAATTAAAGTATTAAGGTACGTTCATCTGGTCCTAATAATTTGAATTTATTAAAAAAAAAAATTTTCAAAATGATTTCTTTTAATTTTATAAAAAATTAAGACCAGATAAACGTACCTTAATACTTTCATTATAATTGTAGAAATTTTAAAATTGATATCTCAATAAATTTCGAAGCAACATTGCAGAGAAAAAAGTGTCAGTAAGGTAGGGATCGGGTAAAGTAATACATGCCCTTAATTCCCATCAGTTTTGAAAATGTATTTAAGCTGTATGTTGGAAGTAAAAAAAACTTCATGGTAGGAGTTAAAAAAGAAATTTTACGTATACAATTATTTTTTTCTTAATTCGGTAAGTTACTTGATTAATATTAGGTTTATTCATTTACCATTTTTTATTTATTTCAATTCATTAGACTCTTGGACTTGAATTAATAGAATTTGCGTACAATTTAATGACGATTATTAAAGAATTTATTATTACTATATGTATGTATAATTATATTAATTATTTAAATAATTATTAAATTAATTATATTAATTAGTTAAATAATTATTTAATTGTATGTATGTATGTATGCATGTATATTTAATCTCTCCCTTTTACGGGTTTGAGGGCCTCCGCTCCCTGTACATATCTTTACATTTCATCCTTAGTCTAACTTATTCGCTGCTTATATTCTAAATCTTCGCCTTACATGATAACAGTCATATTAATACTATTATTCTTAACTTTCTACAAATCTAAGCATGAGCGACCTTCCAGGGCTTCCGTTTTCTCTTACCATCAATTGCATTTTCAACGATTTAAAATTTACCATTTTTCTAGTGACTTTCCTTCACAGAGGATTACCCGTTTGGCTCTGCCCTGTTCCCTTGCTTTCTCTTATTTCTTCCAGCTTTTTCATCCACATCACTCCCTGTCCATTACCATCCAAGATCCATCTCACACACTCATCCACACTCAACTGTCCATCTTCCTCTCCTGTACACCTCTCTAACACATGTGCCCATGACTCCACCTCGTATCCACATACTCTGCACAAATTATCCTCTTCATCCATCCAATATCTACAAGATCTCACTCCTTCCCCCATTCTAAACCGTACCACCCTATTCCATTTGTCTTCCTTTTTCATCTTTTGCAAATATTCTGGTTCCGTCAACCCTTTGACCATCATATACCATCTATTGTACTTCGAATCCATAATCTTTCTCCATCTCTCTTCTCCTTGTCTTACTAATAGCTCTAATTCTATGTTCTGCCAATCCAGAACCCCTTCCTGCATATCACAAACATTCCTCATTTTTGTCCTTTCTTCCTCCCATTTCGAGTTTCCCGAATTTCCTCTCGTCTCCTTGTTCCGAACTTCGTCCAAGCATACTTGTGCTATCCTGCTCCCCTCCCCCCTTTTCAGTTTCTCTTCATACCTCCAGGCTCTCTTAATTTGTCTCGTTACCATTTTCTCCCTTCCTAGTTCTTCCCTCAACATGTATCCTGGGCAACTCCAACTAACCCCCATTACCCATCTCAGAAATCTCTCATGCATACTTTCCACTTTCCTATGTTCTTTCCATCCCCAAACTTCTACCCCATAACCCAATACCGCCCATACCAACGCATCAAACAACCAGACCCTCATTCTCCAATCGTCCTTGAACTTTCTCTTTCCTATACCCCATACTTGGCCCATTACTTTGCTCGCACATTCGATTCTCTTCCTCACCTGCACCTCGTTTCCCCCTCCTGCCTCAAACCAGAAACCTAGGTAACAGAACTCCTCCACAGTTTCCACTGTTTGTCCGTTCATCTTCCAACCGTAACCTATTTTGGTCTTTCTCTTTCTGAAGCACATCACCTTGGTCTTCCCTACGTTCACCGTCAGTTCTTTTGCTCGTACATATTCTTCGAAAATTTTTATCATTAGGTTCATACCCTTCTCATCGTCTGCTAATAGAACTACGTCGTCCGCGTATGCTAGAGAGTACAGTTTGCTATTACCCAGAATCGTCCCCCCTTTCCCTTTCTCCTTTAGCTTCTCCTCTAAGTCTGCCAGCAGCATATTAAAGAGCAGCGGACTCAACGGGCACCCTTGCCTAAGACCTCTTTCTGTCCAGAAAACCTCCCTTTTTCCCCCCTATCTTCACCCTAATCCTGGTTTCAGTAAAAATTTCCTTTATCCTCTTCACTAACCCTTCCTCTATTCCCTTCTCTTTCATTGCCTGCCATAGAACTTTTCTATTCACTGAGTCAAAAGCTGCTTTAAAATCTACGAACAAGGCTACTAATTTCCCTTTTTTTCTCCCTAAGTTTCTGTTAACCAAGTAGTTGAGTACGTAAATGTTATCTATTGTTCCCATCCCTTTTCTAAATCCCGTCTGATTGTGTGGGATACTTTGTTTCTCTTCTATCTGACTCTCCAACCTTTTTCTTAGAATTTCCGTGTATATTTTATAACCCACTGGCATGAGGGTGATCCCTCTGTACTCTTCTACCTTCTTACCATCCCCTTTCTTGACAAGCGGTACCACCAGCCCTGTCCTCCACTCCTCCGGCCACCCTTCTCCTTTCCAGACCTTGTTGCAGATCTTCCACATCCCTTCCCTAGTCCCTTCTCCTCCATACTTTATCGCTTCGTTCTCCATACCATCCTCTCCTGTAGCCTTGCTTCTTTTTAGTCTATCTATCGCCTCATTCACTTCTTCTCTTGTTATTTCGTTCACTTCCTCCCTTTCTCCCTGGACTGTCTTTCTATTTTCCCCTTCGATCCTATTTTGTTCTCCCCCTAGCAGACCCTTAAAATAATCCGTCCATTCATCCATTTCTATTTCTTCATTCACGCCCCTCCTTCCTCCTCTTTCCCTGTTTATCACATCCCAAATCCTACCTTCTTTGATTGCTTTTTCTACTTCTTCCTTGTATTTCTCCTTTCCTTTTTGCTTTTTCCCTTCCAGCATCCTCTCATGTTCTCTTTTTCTCATGTTGTACTCCGCCTTCTCTATTTCGCCTTTCCTCCATTTTCTTACAGACTCTTTCATTCTCTCCTTACTCTCCCTGCATTCCTCATCCCACCAGCCTCTCTTTCCCTTTTCTCTTCCTTCTTTCGCACCTATCTCATCCCTTACCTTCTCAATCGACCCTTTCAACCTCTCAATCAACACGTCTACTTCCTCCTCCTTCTCATATCTAACATTCTCCTTTTCCATTTTTTGTTCAAACACTTTTAATTTATCTACCCCCCAGTCTCCCATTTTCGCGTTCCTTTCCCCCCCTCTTTCCTTTCTCCCTCTACCGCGCTTGTGGACGCCACCTTTCAGTGTCGCTATTACTGGGAAGTGCTCGGACCCTATCTCATTCCCCACCTTCATACTGCATATCATATTCCTCATTCTTTCTTCCGCCAGGATGTAGTCTATAACCGTCTCTCCCTTACCTACAAATGTGATCTCTCCCTTCTCATCTCCTTTCATATTGCCATTACATATGAACCATCCTGTTTCTCCTATTACTTCTAGTAACCTCCTCCCCTCCCTGTCTATCTCCCTATGTTTGGAGCTCCTTATATAGGCCTCCTCTTCTTCATCCCAAGTCCCTCCCCCTTGCTCGCCAGTCCAAGCATTCAAGTAACCTCCTATCAAAACCAACTCTTCCTTCTTTTCCTCCATCCACCTCCTTATTTCTCTCCAACCTTCCTCTTCCCTTCTTCTTCTATATACACAAACCACCGCTATTTTGACTTTTCCAATTACAATCCTTCTTACCATTGTTCCATCCTTTTCCTCTCTATCCTCCTCTGTTCTCCCTTTTACTGCCAGTTCTTTTCTCACCCCCGAGACCATGCCGCCCATCCCTTTACCTTTAACGTGTTCCTTTCTCGATTCTTGCATTGTCCACACATACCCTTTAGGTAGCATCCTTTTCATCCCCTTCCAATCCTTCTCATCTGCCCATGTTTCACTCATCATAATCACATCCCATTTTTCTAACTCCCGCCAAAATCCTTCATTCTTATTCTTCAAGCCTGACACATTCCAGAAAGCTATTTTTACGTTTTTCCCATCCCTTCCCTCTCCTATCCTCCTTACTTTTCTTCCGCCTTGCTTTTTGGAAACCCCTCTGTTTGCTCGCTAACATCTTTTGTATCTTCCTTTTTTCTACCTTTCTCAACTCTTTTTTCTTTCTTCCTTATTTCTTCTGATTCCTCGTCCCAGAACCATTCCTCTCCATTTATCCATAATCTGTCTCTCCCTATCCATACCATGAGCCCCTTTTTCCTCTCTATCCATACCCTCTGGTCTATTTGCCATCTCCTTTTCCTCTCCCTCCATGTCAGATCCTCTTCAATTCTTTCCCTTCTTCCTTTCAATAATTTTTTGTTCTCCATAATTTTCTTTTTCTCCTCCTCACTCCCTACTTTTACTACAAACATTCCTTCCTTTCCTTCGTTCGTCCCTCCTATCCTCTTAACTCCTTCTACCCTTACCTGCACTCCAATATTTCTCAGAAGATTTATGATTTCCGCCTCCCCTGTTTCACTCTCCATTGTCAATCCCTTAATAATTATGTTATTTTTTCTCTTTGCCTTTTCTTCCCCTTCCAATCTCCTTTCAATGTCACTCAGTCTCTTCTTCAATCTTTCATTCTCATTTTGCACGTTCTTATTACTCCCTATGTCTATTTCCTCACCCTCTGTTTCTTTCCCCATATGTTCATTCCTCAATTCTAAGTTGTTCACCCGTTCTTCCAGCTGTTTTATCTCAATATTTCTCCTTTCGTCATCCTCCTTCTGTCTATTCTCTATGCTCTCTAGCTTACGCCATACCTTATCCTTCTCCTCTTTCCAGATTTTATCCCACTCCTCCCACTTTTCTCTTACTTTCCTTACTTCCCCCCTTACAGCATTTCCCTGCCTATTCATGTCTTCCAAACTTCTCCTTGTTTCCTCTCTAAACCCTTTTATGAGAGCCTCTAATTTTTCAAACATCCCTCCATCCCCCCTATCTCTATCTGGTGTTTTCCGTTTAGTGAGTTTATTCCTGCCTTTCTTGCTTTCCTTATCCGTTTCTAACTCATCGTCCCCTTCCTCTCTTTTTCTTTTGTCTTCCCCCTCACTACTGGTCACGTTTCCTTTTTTTCGCCATTCGTCTAAACTTCGATTCGAGCCCGCGCTGCCTAGCTTGTTCAGGCGTTGTAGGTTAGAGGGCCTCCCGCCTTTATGGGCCCTACCTGAATCCCTTCTCTCTGCCATCCCCACCCTAGTCGGCGTCTTAAACGTCTCTTGACCGCTACTGCTACCGCTACTGTCCCCCTTCACTCCACTAGCCGAGCTCGCAACCTCGTCAGCAATTGCCTCATCTCCCGCCTGACCTCTGGCGCCCGTTTGCTGACTTCTTACCGTCGACATCCCCGTATCCAACCTTACCCACTGTTCCACGACGCTACCCTCTCTTCACCTGCCTATCTCTTACCCCCCTTGCCCCACAACAATTTTTCACTCTTAACCTCAAAACTTTCGTACACTCCAATTTCCTTTTCACACACCTCGCTTTCAACCTTTACACCCTTGCCTACACTCACCCTTCTTCCTTCACACCTGATCTCCGCACTCAATGCCCTTTCTCCTTCCACACACGCTGATTCCCTTCACCAAAGCCAAAAAAACCAACAGTTGACACAAAACAGTTCTCTCGCGATCGGTACCGAAAACGGAAGCTAATTATTTAATTAATTATATTAATTAATTAAATAATTATTCAAGTTAACTAATGTTTTCAGAATACATACATTCCTTTTGGTATCTCGGTATCACAAATCCTATTTCATTCAATTCAGTTATACCATTTGGAATTGAGGATAATACGTTTCATATAAAATCAAATCAGTTTTTTTGAATTGAAGTCACACCATCTCTCCGCAATGTAAACTTCAATTCACTGTAATAGACCATTTCTAACTTGAATTCAAAAACCGGTAATTCAAAAAATTCAATGTAGACATTTCGCGAATGAATTAAACTAAATTGAACACACTTCATATTTAACCTTCTTTTTGGAATAGGAAAGAGACTCATTAACACTATTTGAATAGACGGGAATTACATTTCTGAGCCACTTATTACTTTCTTGAACATTGAAGCCTGAAGGGAAATCAGGTATCAAAGATAATAGGATTATCTGTACTTTCATGCTGAAATCTTAAATTTTTAATTCTATTCTATTCAAGCCTTCTTACTGGGTAGAAGGACGCTGCTAACTTCGTTATGCATTTAATATATTTAGTCGTTGAAAGTTTTTCCAAAAAGTATTTTTTTATTTTTACTCTGCATTGTTATGTTAGCATAAAACTGGAAAATAATTATTATTCAAACTACACTGAAATTAGGAGTTATGGAGTCCGAGTTTATGGCGTTCCTAAAACTAATAGCCTCAGCAGTTTCGTCGTGAGAGGAGCCGCGGCGCCGAAAGAGAGGCTTGCTCAGTCAAGCATGACGACCTGAAGTCAAAATCAAATAAATCGTGAAGTCATTTTTCGCTATATTCAAAAATTATTATTTATCTGTTCTGCATATTGTTTTACAAAAATTACCATTAATGCAGAAAAAAAAATATTTTAGGCGCGTCGGAAACCTTACGTTTTTAAAAATCTCATAGTCTAAAATGATACATTTTTTGGCTAGCACCCATAAATTTTGAAGGATTTCACAATAAAAGATAATGCCATAACGAAGTAAAAATTTAGTTTGTTTGCAAAATAATATAATGTGGAACAAAGTTCGAAGAATATTTGTATGTGAATAGCAATTATTTAAATGAGACTTGAACAATCCACCTTTGAAGACTTATATTTTGCAGCGTTTCTGGAGGAACACCTCTGACGATTTGTACAATTCTTTTGTAGCTCCACAAGAAGAAATTGGAGGGAGTGAAGTCTGACGAACGTGAAGCCCATTCTACAAAAAACTGAAATTAATAAATTTTCAACAAGATGAATTTTCAAGACAAAATAATTCACTTTCTCCACTCAAAGAACAATTTTCTATACTAAACAATGGAGTCATCAATCCGAAGATATCAAATTTCAACAGAAAGTTAATTTTCAATGGAATAGCTAATTTTTTAGTTCAAAAAATTACTTTTAAACCATAAAAATAAATTTTCAACAAGTAACATCAATTTTTAATCAAACCCTTGAATTTTCAAGCAAGAAAATTATTTTTCTAGCGGAAAGGATAAATTTTCAACAAAACACATCAATTTTCAACCAAATAGTTGAATTACTGAACTCAATTAACTCAAATTAAACAAACTTTTATTAAAAGAACATTCATTTTGAATAGAAAAACGAATCTTGTACAAAAAAGTTGAATTTTCTACCATATAGTTGAATTTGTTACCAAATTGTTGAATTTCGTAGATAAAAACACGAATTTCATTCAAATTTTCAACCAAAAGATATGAAATTTCAATCAAAAAAGATAATTTTTATCTAAACGGAGATGAATTTTCTACCAAGATTTTAAATCCTTAACCAAGAAATGAATTTTTAAGATAATAGTTGAACTTTCAACCAAGGAGTTGAATTTTCAGCCTAAAAAGATATAGTATTTGATATTTTAACAACAAAAATGTCAATTATGAATAAATACAATTGAATTTAACCAAAAAAGACGAATTTTCAAACAAAATAGTTGAATCAACCAAAAGAGACTAATTTTTAAACAAAGAATTGCATTTCTAACCAAACCAAAATTATTTTCTTAAAAGATACGAATTTTCAACAAGATGCATACATTTTTTACCAAAATTGTTGAATTTTCAACCAAGAAAATTAATTCTCTACCAGAAAAAGGTGAATTTTTAAGCAGCTATAATTTACCCAGTAGGGTACCAGCATTATATTGTTACATTCTACAATAAACTATTCTATTCTACGTGCAATTTCAAAAGTTGTTACTACTTATTTATTATATTTATTTAACAATATAAATTCTACGATCTCACCTGCAATTCTCAAAGAAGCTCTGATTTACCCAGTGAGATAAAAATATTATAATTACATTTTACTCGTTATGTTTATGTTTCCAATATGTTATGAATATAAATATAAAATTCTAAATAAATAAATTATTTAAGTAACGAAAAAATGGTAATTTTATTGATTACCGTTTGCTTCAAAATTCTCTGTGTGTTTTTA
>CAKNXH010044304.1:0-15310 GCA_932178445.1 Andricus quercusramuli
GGAATGGCGGGGTCCTTGTGGAGCTTGGACCTGCAGCAGAGGGCAGGCCTGAATTTTCGGCTGCTGTCAAGGAGGCGGTTGGGGTGGGGGGTACTGTGCGCGAGCTCGTACCCCGTACCGAGATCGAGGTCCTGGACCCTGATTCAACAACGGAGGCCGGTAAAGTAGAAGCGGCTGTGAGAAGCCACTTCGGTAACGAAGGAGTGGGAGAGGTGAAGGTCAGCCTCACGAAAAGAGCCTTCAGGGACAACCTGAAGGCTTTCGTGGAGCTGGCCGAGGAACTATCCGCGAGATTGGTACGCACAGGACACCTAAAGGTGGGGTGGGTGTCCTGTCGTGTACAAAAAAAGGTGGAAAGGGTTCGGTACTACCGCTGCCTTGGCTTCGGCCACATGGCAGCCGGTTGCGATGGCCCGGACCGCACGAGGTCATGCTGGAGATTTGGCAAGGAGGGACATAAGGCTGCGGCGTGCGAAAGTTCGCCGCAGTGCTTCCTCTGCGCCACAAAGGAAGATAAGCCCAGGACAGATCATCGTCCCGAGACAATGAGGTGTAGGGCGTTCCGAGAGGCAGCCTTGTCAAGGAAGCCTCAAGGACGCGCTACTTAGATCAGCAATACCCAACCAGGATGTCGAAGGCCGACGAGCCCGTTGTGTGTTACCACCACACTACTGAGGACGATGCGTGCATCCTGGTTGGATGACGTTCAGAAGAATGCCAAGCTGGCATCCTAAAGAGAAAGTCGAAGCACGACTTAGTGGCCTTACCCCCATGTCCTTGAAGTAATGCGAAAGCGGTTCCGAGGACATGGGTTGGCGGAAAGAGGAGGTGAGTTTAGTGGATATTACCGTTTTTAGGTCGAGTCCCACACTCAGTGCGTAAATGCATTCTCACCTCCTCTCCAAAACAAAAAAAAGAAAAGAAAACCTCCATTTTTACTAATAAACTTCATATACATAATGAGGATTTAAAAATTAAAAATGCTTCATTTTCGAAGAAGAATAAAAAGAATGAAAAAGAAATGTTTGAAATTTAATAATTACTAAGTTTAAAGAAATATTTGAAAATATTAAAATAAGAAATATTACTAAGTACAATCCACTTGCATTGTTTTTAATTCATTCAAAATATCATACTTCGATTTTGCCATTTTTTCTGATGTCTATACTGCCGTACAAACTAAAACGATACATAAGTGACATTGTCGCTTAGGTCGTCTTTTCCATTGCCAAGTTTAAGAGAATAAATAACCCTAAACCGCAATGTCACTTATGTATCTTTTTACCTTCTACGGCAGTATATGAATATAATATTTTTTAATAACCAAAATAAAAATCAGGAACCTTGAGTTTGCTAGGAATTTTGTATTGAGTAATTAAAAAAAAAGTGAGTCGGTTGAGAATTGCGACCTGCAGCTTCATCCTCCCGCGAACTTGATGAAGCCCTGTGCGGTTGCCACACTGCAGTGGACCGCGACGAGTTTTGCTTTCGCCTCTACTCAGTATAACTCAAAAATGCGTACCAAAGTGCGTCGCGTAGGCGTTCGCGTTCGCGTTCGAGTATGCATGGGCCTTTAAGGATAAGATTTCTTTCAGTTGGGGTCCTGCTCAACAAGAGGCCTTTGAAGTTCTTCGTGATAAAATTTGTTCAGAGCCTATTTTACAGTATCCTGATTTTTCAAGACCGTTTGTACTCACAACAGATGCTTCCAATTATGCGGTAGGCGGACTCTTCAGTCAAGGTCCCATAGGACATGATTTGCCTATAGCATATGCATCTCGCACTCTCCATGAACCCGAGTTGAATTTCTCAACTACTGAAAAGGAGCGTTTGGCAATAGTTTTCAATGTCGAACATTTTCGACCATATTTGTATGGTCAAGCCATATTGGTGACATATCATCGTCCATTGGTCTGGCTGCATGGTCTGAAGGACCCAGTTTCTCGGTTGGCTCGATGGCGAATATTATTGAGCGAGTACGTTTATTTGATTGTGTACAAGTCTGGTAAAAATAATGCCAATGCTGACGCATTATCTCGAAACCCTTGTGAAAACATTAGCGGTATTTTATCTGCTGAGTTGGGGCTGGTTGGTGGGTCCAAGGTACTGCACGACCATGGCCTCATCGGCATATCCCCTGCCCAGGATGATGAAACCGTCGATCCCGATGGGCAGACAAGATATGTGCTCTTAAACAACGGGCACCCACAGGCTCAGAACGGTGAAGATCTGTACGCAGTGTTGACAGATTGTTCTAGTGACGAATCGGATGATGATTCAGACTTCGAATCTGAGTACTACTGCCACACATCATGTGAGTGGGAATCTCAGATTCACGATTCAGGTACGAAGCCTGCGTTAGGCGAGCGGGCTATCCCAAACAAGGGCACGAAGTTTGTGTTAGGCGAACGGACTATCCCTGAGGCAGTTAAGGCATGTGTTGTAGAACCATGCAGGAGCACGGATCTAATACTACGAGGTACAAGCAATCTCGAGTCCGAGGGCATTGGGCATAACAGGACCAGCACGATTTTGGCAATTACAGATGTTTGTGTGATCAATAGTAAGGACAAGCTTACTATGGGCAATGGTCACGTACTTCATTTCATTTCCGCAGATGGAAATCTGGAACCAGAAATAAGCAAAGAGAAAATGAAAATCCCAAAGTCGAAGAGGTAATTGTGTCCTCTCATAACAATCGTTACATATTCCATGTAATTGTAAAGGCTCGATTTGAAGATAAGGCTTATCTTAACGTTATTTCTGAAGATTTGTTCGCTCTCCGGAAAGCAATGGAATCTCTTGAGGTTCGCAGGCAGTCAAAGTTTCTAGAACGGGAAACAATTTAGATGAAATTTCTTGGCCATCTATACAAAAGATCTTTCGACAACATTTTCTTGGAACTGGCTTGTGACTAAAGATCTGCTCAGGAGAAATCAAATTTCCTTCTCCTGAAGAAAGGCAGAAAATATTACAAGAAGCCCATGAATCTACAGTCGGAGGCCATAAAGGGGTCTCAAAGACTTATTGAAATATAGAAAACTGGTAAATTACATGACAAAGATGGCGGTTGACAGTTTTTAACCTTTGAATTTCCTAGCTCGTGATATAACCTCCCCCAAACCTTAATTAATTTAAGAATTCTAGTTATTGAATTAATAAACGATTTAAATGATGAGAAAGAAGATTTCTACGAGGATTTCAAACATCCCATGCAAAGCCCTAAGTTTTGAGCGAGTGGAAGTAAGATTTAAAAATATAGACAAAAGTGTAGCTAAGTGCCTATTTTGCGATAAAGTATTGACGAACAGTGGTTATAAATGCCTTCCAGGTCATAGCTATGTGAATAGTGTTGAATTATTAATGTTTGCAATTATATTATAATATTCATCTTGCCTTATTGTTGAAAATTAAAAATAGTTGCTGCACGACTGGCAAGCACATATCCACAGTCCACACGAAGAGGTTATGTATACTTATGTCACATAGGCATCGAAATGTTCGCAATTTCCATGTGAACCTGTCCCACATCCACGTAATTTACATATTGTAGCAAACTTCGGACGTAAATTACGTGGTAAATTACTGTAGAAAACGAAGTAAATTACTTGGAGTAAATTACGTACCCAACTCTGGATCTAATTATTATTGGTCTGTTATGAAAACTGACATTCAAAAATTTGTTAAGTTTTGTAAAAACTGTCAGCTTAACAAATTAATCAGAACTCGAACCCGACAACCTATGATCATCACGGATACGCCCAAAGAACCGTTCGATAAGATTCAAATAGATATGGTAAGACCTCTTCCCACAACTCCGCGAGGTCATAACCATATTTTGACTATACAGTGTAATTTTTCAAAATACGCTGATGCAATTCCATTAGCAAAAATCGATTCTGTTACTATTGCGCATGCAATTGCTGAACAATTTATCTCACGATATGGATGTCCGAAAGTAATTCATACCGATCAAGGAAAAAACTTTACTATTAAAGTTATACAAACCTTTTGTAAAATTTTCAATTTTGAAAAGATTCAATCCACAGCTTATCATCCGCAATCGTTGGGCTCTCTGAAAAGAACCATCAGACCCTTGTAGAATATCTTAGATAGTTTGGAAATGCTCAAAATTGGGACCCTTAGTTTTTGGTAGAGAGGCTAATATTCCTAGTAGTTTTTCCACTGATTCATCCGAGATTACTTATGCAAAGTATCTCCAAGATTTATTTCATAAATTAGATGACTGGCAGGGGTTGGCCTATAAACGATTAGAGACAGCTAGAAGAAAATCGAAATTATACTATGACCGCACAGCTAATTCTCAAAATGTTCGTGTAGGAAGCAAGGTAGCTATAAAAGTAGAGATTAGAAATGATAATGAATTTGATCCTTTCTTTGAAGGGCAATATGTGATAGAAAAAATGATTGGAGAGGCTAATGCTCAGATTAGGGATGAAAAAACGAATAAAATCAAGATCGTTAATTCAGATAAGCTACAATTAGTGGCTCATCCTCTTCAAGACTGAAAGAATTAAATTTTGAAATGAAAAGCAATAAATGAAACTCTAAAAAGGAACTAGATGAAATTCATCAGTTAAAAGAAATTAATAATGAATAAGATCATTCTTAAGTTAATAATAAGAAGGACACTTCTGTGTTTCTTTTTGATAAATAAAAAAAAATCAATTTAAATAAGGAAAATAATCTAAGAAATTTTATTACTAATTTTGAAGATGTTATAAAATAAAACCAATGATAGAAAAAAATTTTAATTACTCACCTAAGTTTCCATGTACAAGCCAGAACAAGAGTTGGAAATCTGAAAATAAATAGAAAGAGGCTTAAAAGACACAAAGAAATAATTCTTATTTAATATTATTATAAGAATTTTACAAATAAAAATTTTACTCATCTGAAATATTTTTGTGAGTGCGGCAAAGAAGCTCCAAATTCAATTTAAATAATTTTGAATGATTAGAAGTTAAAATACGAATATTAGATAACATTCTAATATAAGCACATGAAAGGAAGTTTCAAGTATTAGAAACTTCATGTTACAAAGCCTAAATAGGTTGCAAGCTGTTAGTTACATGGAGTAATTACACATAATGCAGTACTCTCTCTCTCTCTCTCTCTCTCTCTCTCTCTCTCTCTCTCTCTCTCTGCGTCCTGAAGTTAGGTTGTGTTAGCTCGAACTTCTACGCAGTATACACAATAATTGCATCTTAAAGTGAAGTGTTTATTTATTTAGTGGGTCATAGGCCTAAATTTAGTATCATTAATGAGTGTATGGCGTCAGTCAGACCGGATGTAGAATGGACTTTGGACTTGTTTAGACTTTTTCATGTTTAGAAATGTTAATCATCGAATGACTCATTTTATGACTCATATCCTGTAGGCAGAGCGAATTGACCTACTTTGTTATTGGATAATCTGTAGGAAAATTCCATGACGTAAGCAATGTGATTGGTTCTTGGCCGAAGAGAGGGAATAAGTCTCCTCCCATTTGTAGGTTATAAAAAAGCACGCACAGCCAAAAAAGGGCAGATTCTTCATATATCGTAAACCGTCAAAAACAGCTTTCAAACTGCGACTCTTAGTTATGTGAATCTAATTAAATCAATGATTCAAATAATTACAAGCTTGTAACGCGACGCGCTTCACGATTAATCGTTGCACTTTTGTGTATCAACCAAAACTGTGAACAATAAATTAAAACAAAACTATTGAATAAATCTTGTAATTCAGTGAACATAAACAATGGGGTTTTTTTATTCAAACTTCACCTAGTTTTGCGGCAGTGGTTTCCATCACTCGACGACAGCATTCCGAACTCTGCTTCAACGAATCAACAAATGGCTACAACGGAATGAAATTCTACTGCAGATCCTGGGACGGACGTAAGGGCGCAGTCCCATGGATACATACAAAGATATTAGTACCTAGATGCGGCAAGGGATTAGTAGGGCCACATACCGGTAGTTGGCGCTCCAGGCAAGTTTGTGGTCGTTGCATATATATATAATATATATAGCTGACTGGAATGATATATATATAATATATATAGCTATCATTCCAGTGTTACGGGCACATACCTGCAGAGGCGCTGTGAAAGCCGCTTATTCTCGTGGCGTCAAGTCGTAGATTTTTAAATCCATATTTTTAATAATCTACTTTTCTTCCAAAAATTAGGACAAATATAATTAGGAGAATAATCAAAGAGTTTATTTAAATTACTGAAAACTGATTCGTTGTTGTATAAGTCCTTAAAATGTACATATTTAGTAACTGTAACTTCATATCTTATCCAAAATTATTCCTATTGTTATATAAAAGTCCAAATTGTACAAAATCCCGATATTATTCTTCCTTCTTGAAAAGTTTTAAATAATAATTTAGATATATTACGAACTTCTGTTGAAATTTGGACTTTTGTAAGAAAATGGATACAGGGACCAACCAAAAAATACCGAAAAAATGAATACCCAATACATAAATTGATGAGACAATTTTTTAATTCACCAAATTTTTTATTTTGTGAATTGAAGAATTTTTGGGGTAGTTAATAATTTCTTATTTGTACAATTCTGAAATTTTGTAAATCTTTAAATTTTGATTTCGGAAACTTGAAAGCTAGGGCACATAAAATTCGTTATTTTTAATTTATTCGTCAATAAAGTTGTCAATTCGTGTAATAGGGATCCATTTCTTCTCGGTATTTTCAGTTAGTCTCTGGATCCAACAAAATAAATCTTTGCACAGGATTCAAGAAAGTAAAAAAAATATAACAGGTCATTATTTAAACTAAAAATAACTCAATATTGAAATTGAATTTTCACTGAGTAAAATTTCAGAATTAATTACAAGATTATTTCTAAACCATTAAATTTTCTATCGGCTACCGCATTCCTTTCAGGATACATTTTTTTTATTTGAAAAATAAATTTTTAAAACAAAAAAAGTTCAATAAATTCGAAAAAAATTATCTTTCCATAGGAGTTATAATTGCTTAGAATTAACTTGGTTAATTCTAAAATTCCATTTTATGAAATATGTGTACGAAAGATTTGGAATAGTCTGCGATTTTCGTCAATGATCTTACCGCTTCTATTAAATATTTAATACTTAATACGGAAATGTGAATCATGAAAAAAATATCATCAGTCTTAATTTTATAAGAAATTGGTAAAACTTATGGCTCTATAATAAAAATGAAAATGTAGTTAAATTTACAAGACTGTATTTATTATTTATTATTCACTTATTATCACGCGTCATTCAGACCATGAAAAAGTTGGGAATTTGTCAGATACAAGAATTTTTCTAAGAAAAATGAACCACTTTAATATTTTGAATAGTTTGTGAAAAAGAAGATAGGTATAATGTTCGAATTATCAGCAGCATGCCCGCAGTTCAGCGAAACCTGGAAATCAAGGACATGTCATAGAATTTTGTTGACCAGAGAAAGTCAGGGATATAACAAAAAATGGCAAAAGTCCTAAGAAACACTTTACGTAACTGTCCAGAATAATCAATACTGCTAAATATTTACTTGTTTAAGATCAATTCTCTATAGACACTTTTAAAATGAATATTTCAATTCGAAGTAATGATAAAGGATTTTGAAGATTTTAGGGTATTTTGGAAAATTTCAAGGTATTATCAAGAGCTTTAAAAAGTTTCAAGAGATTTCAAAGGATTTCAAATATTTTAAGTTTTTTTTAATTAAAAAAAAAATCAAGAGATTGAAAAAAATGTTAAGGGGTTTTTAAACATTATAAAGGATTTTAAGTATTTTAGGGTATTTTAAAAAATTCAAATGAATTTTCAATTGATTTCAATAATTTAACAGGATTTGGAAGGATTTGATATATTTAGGGGTATCATCAAAGATTCCAAGGAATTTTTAATTTACTTTAATAATTTGAAGGGATTTCAAAAGAATCCAAATATTTTAAGGTATTTAAAAAGAATTTCTTAAATTTCTCAATTCTTTACAATTCATTTGCATTCTTTGGAATTTAACTTGAATTGTTTTGAATGCTTAAGAATCGAATTCTTTTAAATTCAAAAGAACATTAGTCACATAAATTATGTACCTTAGCGGCTTTTTGTGTATATATACAGATCACTTTTTCAAGTAAATCAGTCTATGACAGCTCTGAGATTAAAAAATAAAAAATGTATCAAATCAATTTGAAAATTTTTTAGTTTCATATTTAAAATATTCTATATAAAAATGTTATAAGATTATAATTTTATTCTTTAAGATATCTATGGTCAAGGATAATAAATACTTATGAGAAAAAGTTAGGGAATTTTGAAAATTCTATTTAGTTTTTCGGCCACGCTGATTAGTAATTTTGATTGTGGCTCTTAACGGCCGTTCTAATTAGAACGGTATTTTGCTACATTCAATAAGTCAAACACCAAAAAAACCACACAAAAAAATAGAAATAAGTTGCTTTCCTACTAATAAGTGAATTTTTTTCAGGAAAGAACATAAGAAAAAATTGGTTTTAAATTCACGAATGTTTATAAAATATCATACAAATAACATTTTTTTCTTATGTGATAAGTCGTGGCATTTGACTTAACCCATTTTTCCCTCTCAACGGATTGTTTACCTTGGCGCATGGGGTAATCCTTAAATTAAGTTATATTCGGTAAAAAATTTAAATTCAGGGACACAACTTCCCAATTATTTTTTATCTCTGAAAATTATTTTTAAATCATTCAAATATATTTGCCATTTTATTTGGTTTTTAATAGAGATACAAAATACCTATTTATTAAACTAAAATTAATACTTCATTCATTAATAAAGTACTGCCAGAGTACTGCATGATTTATAGGATACTCCTGGTGAGAGGGCTTAGTAAACTGTGGAGATTTAATATATCATTTCATTTTATTTATTTAACTGAGTTTTAAATTAAATTTTAGTATTTATGATGAAAATAACAGTCTTAATTTTAATTTCTTTTAATATACTCTCCACCGTTGAAGCCAAGAAACAATCCAAATACTGTCATTTTGAATTTATAGTAATAAAAATCCGTATTTTAATTAACATATCTGTTAATCTGTTTCAATATGTTGAAAAAACATAATATACGTAAATTTGTAATATACAATAAGACTCATCAAAATAAAACAAATTTTGCTTATTTTTCTACCGTCTACTTGTCATTTATTTCACTGATTCAAATAATGCTTCATTTACTCAAATTATGGGTAGAGAATTAATTTGGCAAATAAATAAAATATTTCGTTCAACCAAAATTGTTTTCATTAAAGTAGATTAATATTTATTTGGAACTATTTTTTTGAATTGTTTAGATTCAGTATATATAATTATTATTTCGGTATTTTTTATTAGTCCCAAAGAAGATGATTTGAAAGATTTAATCTATTAATTAACATTTTTCAATTAGTTTAAAGATATTTTGTAAAACCCTTGTAAGAAATTCAACTTGGTATATGTATAGTGGAATAAGTATGCCAAATTTTATCAATTTATCTGTACACGTTCACCACATATTGCAGGATCGTAAAAAGCTTGACATACATGCACTCACACATGCACACTACCGAACGATTTTTCAGGACGTCAAATTATATATATTCCCCTTGCAATTTATTCGGAAAAACCGTTTTTTGGAAAATGGATTTTGACACCACCACAAATGTTTAAATTTCCAATATCCAAATTTATCGAATTATAAAATTTCCCAAAATTAATTTCATTCCAATAATTAGATGAATCAATTATTTAATATTTATATACATATATATATATTAAATAAATAATTTACCTAATTATTTATATAAAAATAATTTTATTCAATTTTATAATTCGCTATTTTTATTTTTCATCTATTTGTGTATGTGGTATTTATTTTTTGGGTATTTTTGGTTAGCCGCAATAATTTATTAATCGATTAATTAATTATGTTAGTAAAAATAATTATAATTAAAATATTTATATTCGATAATTTGAAATCAAATAAATATGAATGTTGAGAATTTAAGAGTTATGGAAAATTAAATAATTCGTGAATTTTAATTTTCCACATTTTTTCACTACTTACTCATTATTTTTCATCTGTTTCGTTAGTCCCATTCCTTTTTCAGCTCTGCCGCCGGGAATAGTTCATAGCATTGGGTTGAAGTTTCAGAAGTTTAGTCTGATGAACTTTTTTTTACATTTATTGTATTAAGAATATGGAAAAAGTTCCCAAAACCATTTTTTTTTATTTATTTACTAGCAGAAATTTACCTAGCGTTGCCCGGGATTTTAAAAGATTTCTAGTCACTTTCAGGATTTTTAAGGTATTTTAAGAGATTTTAAAGGATTTCACCAGATTTTAAGTGACTTGATGGAATTATATTTTAAGTCATTTTAAGAGATTTACAGAAAATTAAAAGGATTTGAACCATTTTATGGGATTTTACTTGATTTTAAAGATTTTAAAGGGATTGCAAAAGAGTTTCAAGATTTTCAAGAGATTTAATTATATTTCGAGAGATTTGAAAACATTCTAAGGGGTTTTAAGAGATTTCAAAATATGTTCAAGAGATTTTTAAAAATTTTAATATTCCTTTGTAAATTTCTTAAAATTGTTTAAAATATATCAAAATCCCTTGGAGTTTATTAAAATCTTTTGAAATATCTTTAAATCTCTCCCAATTCCTGCAAATTTGTTAAAATCACTTAAAATATCTTAAATGTTGTGAAATTTCTGAAAACACCTCTTTTTCAACTCTTTTAAAATTCTTTTTAAATCCCTAAAATCAATTAGCATCCCTTGCAAATTCTTTTAAATCCTTTAAAGTCTTTTTATCCCTTGAAATTTCTTAAAAACACTATAAATCTCTTGAAATCCTTTAATAATTTTTGAAATCTCATTGAATCTCTTGAAATTCCTTAAAATTACTTCAAGATCATTTGCAATCCTTTAAAGTGTCTTTAAATTCCTTTAAATTCTATGAAATCTCTTAAAATTCCAGGTGACGCTGGGTACATTTCAGCTAGTGAATAAATAAAAAATGTTGATTTTAGAAACTTTAGAACCTTATTTTTGTTTTTTCTTTTATTTCAATAAGTTAGAAAAAAATCATCAGGTTAGACGTCTGAAACTTCAACCCAATGTTCATAGCAAGCCTGGCGACAGTGACGCCAACTTTGGCATGTTGAGCTACTGCGCTTGCCCGGCGCAGCAGCTCTCATTAGTCGCTGTTGGCGCGCGATTTAAACTTGGTATAATTACCAATTATTGAAATTAAAGTAGATAATTATTATTAATTGCACATTAATATCAGAAATTATGTAATTTGCGATGTAAGGTTAGAAAAAAATACTCATGCGAATATTTCGTTAATAATAGCATATTTTCTTCGAATTCAAAAGATAAATTTATATTCCGATGAAAAAGGGTGTTGAATTATAATTTTTTCTAACCTTAAATTACAAAATAAGGTAATTTCTGATATTAATGTGCAATTCACAATAATAATATACTTTAATTTCAAAAATTGTTAATTATACCCGGTTTAAATCGCGCGCCAACAGCGACCAATGAGGGCCGTTGCGCCGGGCAAGCGCAGTAGCTCAACATGCCAAAGTTGGCGTCACTGCCTGGCGAGCCTTTTTGCTCGCTAGGCTCTCACCACCGTAGAGGGAAGATAGGTATAGAGACGACAATGCAATGGGCAGCTTGAAGCACGCTAAGGGGAGCGAGACGGCAAGGGAAGGCTTAGTTAGGGAACCAGCAACGCGGCGGCGCTAGTGTCACGAACCAGTGCTTTTACGCTTTACGTGTGTGAGTGGGGTAGGTTAAGAGAGTGTGCCGTGTACATGAGTCGAACTGCAAAAAATTTAGAACCCTTATACCTGGACTGGTCTTTCCGAACTATATTCTGGCTATTAACTTTCTTCCAATATTTTCGTGAATGGAAATATCCACCGATACGTTTTTCATTTGAAACTTTGTGTTTTGAAATTTCAAGTTAAAATTGAAAAAAAAGAACTTTTTTTTAAAACAAACCCATTAGAAATTGTTTGATTCGCCCAGACGAATAATTCTTTTTTTAGAATGATTAATTACAATAGTCATTATTATTAAAATATGTGAGCATTCATTGAATATTATTTGCTTTTAAATTGTAATCATAACCAACACATGAACTTATTAATAAATACACAAATAAAAATGCATAAGTAATATCCTTCGCACACAATAACTATTTTCTTAGAATTATAATAAAATGTATAGGCATTTTTTACATTATTTGATTTTGTACTTATACATTCGCTACTCTCATACTTGTCTTTCTGCACTCTTGGAAAAAATCAGAATAATGTAGGTAAAACTTTTTTTTGAACTTATAAATAAAAAAACATTTTATCATTATCGTAGGTACAGTTGAGGTCTCGAATCCACTAACCGGCTTTTTATTGTTTTGCAGGCATTCGCTGAGTATACTTTGTATGTGTACTCAATTTCAAACAGTTTCAATAAAATTTGTACGAGTTGTGATGATTTATGTTGTAATCACTTATTGAATATTATGAAAAAAAATTTCTCTTTAGTCTTTAACTTTTATTCTTAAAACTAATTTTGGGACATAAGAATTGAAGGGTAGAAATGCAAAAGGAGTCAAGAGCCAAATTTTCGAAATCGGGTTTATTAGCTCAAAAAATCAGATAAATTCTATTACACATGCCTGCCAAAGGATTTTTTTGGGGCATCATTTTTCAAAATTTGTGTTCTTGTGTTCACAGTCCGAGAAGCTTTTCTAACCACAAAGTAAAAAATCAAATTTCATTTTTCTCGACACTGGCTATTTTTTATTACTATTGGGTCCCTTCCATTCAGCACTGAATAGCCTCATTCCTCATTTTTTGGAAATATGCCAAATTATTACTGCTATCGTCATTATCTTGAAGGTGAAATGTCAGTTTTACACCATTTCGAAGTCATAATTGGATTTTAAAATTTCGCGAAACTGCATGCTTTTTTTCAAACAAACTTTTTGGAAATCAATTCGTCCATTCAATAGCTAGAATACAAATTTTTAGTTTTTTCTCAAACTGCAAATGGACTCCACAATTAATGTTGAAAGATTTTAAAAGTCTATACGGGCCCAAAAGCTAACCTCGAAACGTAACCTTTTTCATTCAATTTCTCGAAACCGGATAGCTTTTTGTGACCAAACTTTTTTTAGTTCGATAGAGCATGAAAGTATCTCGAAAGTACTTCCTTATTTTTTTCTTAAATTGCCCCGCTGAATTTACAACATGTTTTTAGTCTCTCCTGAAAAAAGTGAAAAATGGCGCTTGCCTCCTTTTGCATGTCTACCCTTCAATTCTAAATATGCCTTGTCAAAATATAGAAGCCTATATCTAAAAAATTAATTTTGTGAATTTGAAAATTCCCATTGCTTGAGGCCCGGGGTGACGCTTTTAGCGTTTTTGAGCGTTCGGCGAGTTTGAATTCGAGAGCTCAAGTGCAGAAATTGTTTCATTCAAACACTTTACAAACATTAAAATTGTGATTCTTGCACAACATTCAAAAACATTAAAAGTATAACAATAACAAAATCCTATAATATTGAATAACGAACTAATAAACAAGAAATACATTTCTTCTCTTACTTCTCCAGTAAAATATGATACACTTGAGGGTTTCAACTTTTAAAATTATTTGTATAATTTGGACGTATTTATTCGAGAAAATTGACATTTATTAACCTGCACGTGGAAAGAAGAATATTCTCCAACAGTGCGGGCTCTTGCAATTCTAACATTATTAATGTAAGGGGAAAAAGTAGACATATAATGCCCTATTACGGGAATTTTCCGATTAATAATGATTGTGAAGTAATTAATTTCTTCACGTAATTTATACACGGCTCCTGAGTAGAAGAATAGATATTTTTACCAAAACAAAAAAAAATCATATTTCCTATACTTTTAACAATAGGGTAACAAAAGTTTCAATTGTTATGTAAAAAATGCTTGCTTTGTCCAAATCTTTTGTTTAAAAAAAGTTCAGAACTGAAAAAGGAGAGAACATTCTTATTTCTTAAGACTACAAGATATAACGATCTGCTTTATAAATATTTGATTGTTTCCAAAAATAATATATGTAGATGGTAAAAAATTGACATACTTCAGACCAAAAGTCGATTTAGATGTTAAAAATCCTTTATTTCTGCCAACGTTTCGAAAAAATGAGTCGTTTTCCTCTTCAGGACGTAGATTAAATTTCAAGGTTCGTCAATTCATCTTAGTATTATTATAAAATCCTCTTCCTCATCTTATCACTTATGAAGCTTGATTTTTTCCATGAATTTTTGTGTAATTCTTTTAAAAACTTAAATTTGTTTAAAAAACTGATAAATTTATACTTTTTAAAATTTTAATAATTTATTTGACTTATTTGTAGAGTCTTAAACAAATTAAAGTTTTTAACAGAATTAAACAAAAATTCATGGAAAAAATAAAGCTCCACAAGTGATAAGATGAGGAAGAGGATTTTATAATAATACTAAGATGAATTGACGAACTTTGAAATTTAATCTACGTCCTGAAGAGGAAAGCGACTCATGTTTTCGAAACGTTGGCAGAAATAAAGGATTTTTATCATCTAAATCTACTTTTGGTCTGAAGTACGTCAATTTTTTACCATCAATATATATTATTTTTATAAACTTATATTACTCAGACAAACAACATCGCTTTAACACCATTACTAATCTAACTAAGATTATGTTTTTGACCTAATTTGATCATATCTTGATTGTTTCCATATAATTTACACGTGAAAAGTATTGAAAATAACGCACATTCCATTGTCATACCTGCAAAGTTCTGAAATTCTTACAGAGATTTTTACAGAAATTCTTTCAGAAAATTGTTTAAATAATTACCAAACATCCTTCAAAAATGTATTGCTTTCAACATTCTTTAATTGTCCCATTATTTTAAGAAAATAGTAACTTCTTACGATTTTAGGGAGAAAAAATTGTTTAAACAAATACTAATTGTTTAAAAAATTTAAAATTATTCAAAATATACTTTAAAACTCGTCACTTATCGATTAAAAATAATTAATGTTGAATTTTTTTTTAAATACCGTCTTTAGCATGAATTTGATAGAAAACTGCTATTTTGCATTTTTTTGGGCATTTTCCGGGCACAATTAAAGGGGTTCAGGTGTATTAAAAAGTAAAAGCTATTGGGTGGAAATTATTCCTTAAATACTCCTCAAGAAGTGACAATACTTTAATTGAGAAAAAA
>CAKNXH010044311.1:0-17129 GCA_932178445.1 Andricus quercusramuli
TGTCTTGAAAATCGACTCTGTTTAGTAGTGTGAAAAAAGACGAATTTAGAATCGTTTTCATAATGACCAGCGGCCACAATGGAGTCTGATTGAATTGAGCCTGTGAATTCCAACTCGAATTCAGGCTTCAAAAGAAGCCATAACTGTCAGAATGTCTTTGGAATAAATAATAAAAAATTTTTCTCGAAAACTTTCTAGAATTGATTTCTAATGCGAGAGTGGGTTTGTATGGGGTGTTCTGATAACAATCTATTGACTGAGGATCACATCAAAAAATCATAGAGACAACGACTTCGACTTTTTCTAAAAATGTTATTTTTTCGTCAAAGAATAATACAGCAATATATTTACCAAGTCTTCCCAGCTTACTAGAATTGATTTCTAATACGTGAGTGGGTTTGATGGAGTGTTAGGGGTACATTATGTAGCCTAAGGTTCCTCTGAAAAAATCATAAACACAATAACATTGCATTTTGTGGAAAATGCTGACTTTTGCCAATTACAAATTTGGAAAATCTTTACCAAATCTTTTTTAGCTACATGTAGATTATTTCTTCTGTGTGGGTGGTGTAAAGGGAATGTTATAAGATCAACTCAGAATTAGAAGAAAATATTGCAAGTTCTATTTATCTATTTTATCAGTCAGTATTTTGCGTTGAAAATATTTTTCCTTCTTTTTCTCTTATATTTTTGTAAGATAATATTTATTTGTTATATTTTTCAAATAATATATTATAACTTATCAAGAATTATTACTCCTTCATATGTTTCAATGCTTTTTCTATTTTGAATATGGCGCCAGAAGTCCTTTTAAATCGATTTAGTGATCAATCGGGTCACCAGGCGGCGCTGATTGTACTGTTTCTGTTTACTTTTTTTCGAACTTTGAAAAACGTTTTTATTTTTTAATTTTTTAATATTTATCGCGAGTGTTGACGTTCCGGAGGGACTTTCCCCCTCGAATATGGATATGTGCTTCCTGTGGGGAAAAAAATTGCCCCCTGACATCCTTTCGGTGCGCCAGCATTCGAAACCAATTTTTTGAGGTGAGTTTTGTAGGTTGGAATACCCACGACATGAGCCTTAAGTGAGTCATTGTTGGGGACCTCCGACCCAAGCGGGCCTCAAACTTTAAGGGGCTAGTCTAGTTTCTCGGGTGGCCCAGTCTCTGTAGGCCCAGTTATACACCCCGATGTCGAGTCATCCAAAAATGAAGTTGTTAATCGGCTGCATTTGTAGAGGTCTAGAGAATGCCAGTATCTGACTTTTTTTTTTCACGTTGAATTAGATGACTTTCCCCGCACCATGAACTAGGATCTTTCTAAAATATTGAAAATTAAAAAAATGGCTCGTTTTTTGCTCGGCAAATTTATATTTTTTGAAATTTCGAAAAGATCCTAGTTCATGGTATGTAAAAACATGTTACGAATATTCGTGCCAAATTTCAAATCGATTCGTTAAGTTTTCTTTGAGCTAGAGTTGCAGCCGTTTTTGAAAATGCAGTTTTGAGAAAAACGCTTTTACAGTTTTGACAACTGATTTTTGGTTATAAAATTTAATTTTTCATACTCTCATAGCTCTGTGAACTTTTCCCCCGAATATTATACTATCGAATTAGGCAAAAAAAAATTCGATTTTTTGAAAGTGAGAAAAGGTTAACCCTTGTAACTATCTATTATGTTGATCATGGAGAATAAGATTTTTGTTTTTATGTAATCAGACAAATTTTTTTATCTTCACGTGAATCTTTATTTCAATTAAGCAAAAGCTTTATATTTTATGGATGAAAAAATGAGTATGCAAATAAAAATACAAATCCTACAGCTTTAAAAAAATAGTTCCAAGTCAATAATTCTTTTCATTTTCAAAATGAATCAGAGCGTGCGCGTAAACACTGCGCGTGCTCAATAGAATAGCGCCTCACTTCCGGCATAACGTGAATCTTTATTTGAATTAAACAAAAGCTTTATATTTTAGGTATAGAAGATTAATTATGCAAATAAAAATACAAATCCTACAGCTTTAAAAAATACTTTCTAGTGAATAATTCTTTTCATTTTCAAAATGAATCTGAGTGTGCGCGAAAATACTGCGCGTGCTCAATAGAATTTCGCCTCACTTCCGGCATAACGTGAATCTTTATTTTAATTGAACAAGAGCTTTATATTTTAGGAATTCATTTTTACCATTCTTTAAATATTACTATAATACTAGTACTATATTTTTTTTTCAAACTTTTTCTCGGGTGAACCCGGTTTTTCGTCATAGCCACGGACTAAGTCAAGTGACTGATGAGATGAGGATGTTATAAGTTATTCTAATATGATGTTTGAAATCATTTACGATGGTGTTGTAGGTATAAAATTAGGAGCATGGTGTAGTTTGCAGTTTGTCTTTGCCGCTGTTATCCTGACACAGCGGCCGTGAGTGTTGAAGGTGATAACAGTCGCCTCTGGATGCTTTCTTTTCTTTCTTTTCTTATATTAATTTACTATTATTATATTAGTATTAATATTAATTTCAAATAGGCGCGGGCTTTTCGATACATGCGCAGTAAAACATGGGAGTGGGAATCGCTAGAATCGGAATCGATTCCTGGTAGGAATCGACTCTTCGATTCCTGGAATCTAGAATCGGAATCGAGAACCGATTCTCGCCAAAAAATCCAAATAGGTTTCTGGCGTAAGATTTCTGTCGCAAGACAATCGTCGAGGTGGTGGGGATTTTACAAATTTGAGCAGGGCCGTCGCGCTTTGGACTGGAGGCATGAGTTGAATTTTTGATGAAAATGAATATTTCTAGTATGAAAATTCAACCACTTAGTTGAAAATTCATGTATGTTGTTAGAATTTCAAGTATTTTGGTCAAAAGTCCAAATTTTATCAAAAATTGACTTTTTACATTCTCATCCTATAATGAGAAGGTATTACGTTTGTGCAAAATTTGACACCCTCCCCGTTTTTGTCAAATTTCTACGTTTTGAAACCCTCTGAACCCCAAAAAAAAAGGTTTTTACAAAATGTCGGTATATCTGTTAGTCTCTAGATTTTTAGTTCTTCTTTATTCATAATGTGTCCCCTAAGGGTTTACATGACAACCATTTCTTACAACACTTCCTTCTACATGTTTTATAAAATCTTATCCTTACTATTCACAATTATGTACACCTATTTACATAAAATCTTATATCGAATGCCTTAAATCTATTTTTGACACTAGCGCAATTTGGGACGTGTTATCGAACGAGTGAGCGAGTGATCGAAAGCGAGAGTGCAAGTGAGAGAGAGACAGAGCGGTAACGCAAACGCATCTTAATTTACTTATGCTATTACATAATCATTACTTACAAATCTTTACGCTTCTAATTTAAGCGACTTCCGTTTTCTTTTTCTTTCACTTCTCTTGTACCTCCATTTTGCCATTTTTTGCATCCATTCTTTCATTCTTTTTCAATTGCTCCCCTAGCATCCTCTAACTGCTTCATCCACTCTTCCCCCAAACCATCCACCCCTAGAATCTTTACCACACTCTCTTGCCAGGTTCCTTCATCTTCCATTTCTCTCCTACATCCTTCCCATACATGCTCCCATGTTTCCTCTTCCCATTCACATATTCTGCACTTCCTGTTATCTTTCTTTTCCCAATACATACTTGCCCTTACCGCGTTTCCCAATCTAAATCTTGTTATTTTTGTCCATCTTTCCTTTCCCCATCCCTTTTCTAAATACTTTGGTACTCCTTCCTTTTTTATCATCTTATTCCATATATTATATCTTGATTCCTCAATCATCCCCCATCTTTCTATTAAGGGCATGTGACACAGCGAAATACCTATATTGCTGACCTAATTTTATCAATTCACTGAATATTTTGTTTGAACCTGAGAACTTTTTTAAAGAATAAAGTATCGAGCTGAATCTTTGGAAAATGTATTAGAATACAATAAAGTACGTTAAAGTACTTCATTTGGGGAGGAACTGCACTAAAAATTATTTCCGAACAAATTAAAACTGGGAGCCTATTGTCACATTTTTTTTCTGAACTTCAAAATTTTTTGAACGTTCGAACTTTTTTTATACATAAAATATCGGCCTCAAACATTCAGAAATGCAAGAGCCGACTGGAAACTACGTTAAATTCCGTAATTCAATAATAAAAGATATAAAAAAAATTATTTCAACTAAATCACATCCGAATCTAGGACGAGCCAGCTGTTAGAGTCTCGTGTAGTGAAGTACTTTAACGTACTTTATTGTATTCTAATACATTTTCCAAAGTTTCAGCTCGATATTTTATTTTTTTTGAAAGTTCTCAGGTTCAAAAAAAAATTCAGTGAACTGATAAAGTGAGGTCGGCAATATAGGTATTTCGCTGTGTCACATGCCCTTAATTGTCTTTCTCTCTCCCTTTTTTCCACTTCTTCATAGTTGACTCCAGTCCTGTCTTCTATATCTCTAGCCTTAAAGAACTTCCTCCTTTCTTCCTTCCATCTCCTTAATTCAATCGCCCTCCCTCTCCTTTCTTCTACCTCCATCAAACACCTTCTCGCTAAATCCCCTCCCTTTCCCTGCCACAGCTTCGTCTCAAAATTCCATGCCCTCTTTCCTGCTCCAGTACTTAATTTATCCCTTTGCGCTTCTTCTCTCACCATATATCCTGGTGTCCTCCAGTCTACCCCTAGCGTCCACATTATATTACTTTCTTGTAAACTTTCAATCTCTTTCCTTTCTTTCCATCCCCATATCTCTGCTCCATAACCTAATACCGGCCATACCAGCGTATCAAATAACCACATTCTTCTTCTCCAATTTTTTTTTTAAATCTTCTTTTTCCTATTCCCCATATCTGTTTCATTAAACCTGCTGCTTTTTTATCCTTTCTCTTATAGGAGCTCTATGATCTCCATTTGCTTGCAAGGTATATCCCAGATACTTAAACTCTTTTACTTCTTCTAATTTTTTTCCCTTCCATCTTCCCGTCCATTCTTTTTTTCTTCCCCTTCCTTTTCTAAACCTCATTATCTTTGTCTTTTCTACATTTAAATTCAAGTTCTTTCCATCTAAGTATCTCTCTAATCCGGTAATTAAGCCCGCCATCCCTTCTTCATCCTCTGCCATCAACACTATATCGTCTGCGTATGCCAGTGTATATATCTTTCCGTTCCCTATCCTAACTCCTCCTCACCCTTTTCTCTTCATTTCTTCTTCCAAGTCTGATATTAATATATTAAATAAAAGCGGGCTCAGAGGACATCCTTGCCTTACCCCTCTCACCAACCAGAAACTATCTCCCACTTGCTCTCCTACCTTTACCTTGATTTTTGTCTCTCTAAAAATGTCCGATACTCTCTTTATTAATCCCTCTCTTATCCCCTTTTTCACCATAACTTTGTCTATCTCGCCTCGGTCTAATGAGTCAGAAACCGCCTTCAAGTCCACGAACACTGCTATCATTACCCCTTTCTCCCTCTTAATGCTCTTATTTACTAAGTAGTTCAGAACATATATATTATAAATTAGCCCCATCCATCTTCTAAACCCTGTCTGATTCGGTGGCTCTATCTTTTTCTCCACAACTTATTTTTTTTACCTCTCCAATAAAACAGTCACATATACTTTATACAGTGTTGGCATTAGTGTCACTCCTCTATAATCTTTAACCTCGTTTTCTGGGCCTTTCTTCACTATTGGTATCAATACTCCTTCTATCCATAACTCTGGCCACCTCTCTCCTCTCCATACTCTCTTGCACATTATCCATGCCCATTCCACTAATTCTGTCCCCCCCCCCCCCATATTTCCATACTTCATTTGGAATCTCATCTATACCAGGTACCTTTCCATCTTTCATCATCCCTAATACCTTGAATATTTCCTCTCTTGTAATGTCCTCCTCCTCATTTGTTTCCCTATCATTTCTTCCTCCTTTTCTAACTTTTCTCTCTACCCCTCCTAGTAACTCCATGAAATATTTTTTCCATTCTATCATCTCAATATCCTATTTTACTCTTTTCCTTCTTCTGCTCTCTTTATTTACCACCTTCCAAACCTCTTCTTCCGTCCTAGTCTTCTCCGCTTCTTCCTCAAACCTTTTATTTTCCTTCTCTTTTTTTTGATCACGCAACTCAGTATACTCCTTCCTTTTTCTCCTATATTCTTCTCCACTACTTGTCCCTTTTCTCCATTTTCTTAATACCCTTCTCACTTCCTTCTTCTTCTGTTTACAATCCTCATCCCATCCACTTCTATCCCCACCTTCATTTACTTATTTTTTGCTTGTGCACTCTAATGCTCCTTTTATTTTTCCTACCATTATTTCCATTTCGTCGTTTAAATTTCCTTCCCCGATATTGATATTTCTGACTTTTTCTTTAAACTGTTCTTCACCTTCGAATGACCAATCCCCTCTTCCTGCCCTTTTCACTTTTGCTTCCTTTTTAGCCCTTTTGTTATTACTCATTTCTCCCTCTACCGTCACTATTATGGGAAAGTGATCCGAATCTATGTAGTTGCCCACCTCTAGTCTCTTAACCTTCTCTCTTACTTCGTCGTCCACTACCACATAATCAATTACCGCTCCCCTCTTTCCTCCTGAACGTATATATTCCCCTTCTTCATCCCCATCTATACTTCAGTTTAGGATAAACCATCTCATCTCCCCTAGGCTCTTCAACAACTTCTTTCCCTCCCCATTCAGTATCTTGTCCTTGGATTTTCTCCCTCGCTCTCCATCCCATTCCCTTCCTCCTGTATCTCCTGTTCTCGCATTAAAGTCACCTCCTATTATTAGCCTACTTTCATGCTTATTTCCTTCCATCAGTTCTCTCATCTCCTCTGATTTTTCCTGCATATCACCGTTCACATTACCTATGCCCTTTTTATTCTTCTTCTTTGCATTTTGAACCTGCCATTTGTAACCTCTTGGTAATCTTCCCCTTACTCTTTCCCATCCCTTTTCATCTAGCCACGTCTCCATCATTACTACTGCATCCCATTGTGTCAAATTTCTCATAAACTCCCTATCCTTTTTCTTCTAAGCCTGCTATATTCCAGTAGCACATCCTGCAATCTTTCCTACTTTCGTTTCTCGTTTCTTTTTGTTTCTTACTACTTCTCATTTCTTTACCTCCCATTCCTTTCATTCCTAGTTTTCCGACATCTCATTTTTTACTATATCTTCCCTGTCCTCGTCCCAATTCCACCATACACCTTCTATCTGTATTCTCCCATACTTGACCCATGTTCTTCTTCCCTTTCTTCTTTCCTGTTCGGCTATTTTCCTTAACTTATACAGCATGTTCCTTTCTACTCATGTCAAATCATCCTCTATTCTCTCCGAGCTTCCATACAAAACCCACTTGTTTGTCATCACTTCCCTCTTATGTTCCCATTTCTTTAGTTTCACTAGTAACATTCTCTCCCGTCTTCGCTCTTCCCTTCCTACACTTCGCACTACCTCTATCTCTACCTTAGCATCAATCTTTTTTAGTACTTCTTCCACTGCTTCCATCAGCTCCTTCCCCTCTAATCTGAGACCCTTTATCACTATGTTTCTTTTTCTTTCTTCTCTCTCTTTCTTTTCTATTCTTTATTCTATTTTTCTCAGCCTTTCCTTCTCCTTATTCCCACTCTCCCCACCTCTAAACTCACGGCTTGAGCTTTCAATTTTTTGTTTATTCTACCTTTCAACTCATCTACCTTTATATTAGGCTCTTTCTTCTAGTCTAGCCTTTGTTCCAACATCTGCATCCTTTTCTCTAGTTTTTCTCTGACTTCATCCCATTTCCTAATATATTTCTTGAGTTCGGCCATTTCCTGTCTAATTTCTTTCCTTATTTCCTCCACCCTCTTCTCCTGCCTTTCCTCATACATCCCCATTACTTCTATCATCATTTCGCGCGTTTCTTTCAATCTTTCCATTTCCATCGGATCTTTAGCCTCAGCTCTATCTCTTTCTTCTCCCTTATTTTTCTTATCCTTCTCTACAAAACTATGTTTTTCCGGTGGCGTTCTGTAAATTTTTGGATTTTTCAAGCTTGACCCTGTATCATCCTTGTCTTCACTGCTTCCCCTGTCCCCTCCCTTCCTTTTGATAAATGTCTCAATCGACCCCACGCTCTTCGCCCTCAATCTCTATCCTTCTCTACCGTTTTCCTATTCTTCCCCCATGCCCTCCTTTCTTTGCTCTCCCCTTTCGGTGTACTGAAAACTTCCCGATCTGAATCCCTGCTTTCCTTGACAGTATTCGCCCCGCTAGCCATGAAACCAATTCAAACGATCCCGCCTTCTATCGCTCTCTGGCTCCATCTATCGTTGCGTCTACCAGCCTTTCCTTTCTCCTTCTCTACCCTTCCATGCTACGACCAACCTGGTCCTCCCACCCTGTCACAAACATCCAACCCACCTAACCTCAACTTCCACATAAATCTGTCCTGATCCCCAAAAATATCCTCACCCCCCTGCTAATCTTTCAATTTCTCAATCAACCCCTCACAAACGAACCCCTCTACATACATCCACAATCCACTCACCTCAAATTACACCACAATTAACAGAGAAACTCAGCAGCACCAAATTTCACCGCTGCCACACACTTTCACGCGGGAAACGGAAGTTCTCCTAGATTTTTAGTTTTTTAGTAGGATAACTTTCAGAAGAATTAACGTATTATATATGTGCATTCACTTCAAGGGTTGTTTTATCATTCTTGAATATTTAATCCGGAATATCGACATTTCTTAATGACTATAATCACAAAAAGTTTTCTGATTAATCTATGAGGATAGGAATCATTTTGTTCATCACTTTGTTTGTATTTATAATTATATGGTGCTCATATCACGAGCACTTTGCTTCCCGTTAGCAAATGTATTTGCTTCCTCATGGAGGAAGCACTAGTTGTTTTTTCCAATAATAGACAAACCAGAGTCTTCATTTTTCTCCATTAAAAAATATAATTTTACGAAAAAATGAAAAATTACGAAACAATACAAAAATTGTTTTAAATACAAAGGAAAATCAGACAAATCAAATCTTGTATTTGAACTGATAATTTTTTGAGATGGAAAAGGGAAAGGAAAAGTTCTTTCACACCTTACCCCTTTCCCAGCTTTATGATTTCTTCACAAAAATTGTCAGAATTACTCTATTTGAAAATTTATGCTCAAAAAGTCTTTTCTATTCATGCGTCAACTTTCAATTATGTCGATGAAAAATGTTTTTCTGCTTAAAACTGATGATTCAGATATTATAAATGAGCATAACTTCCCTAATCTCAATAAAGTGTATTATTATTATTATAGATCAATCGATTTGCCTCGATCAAAAAATCTTTTCCGTTCTTGCATCAATTTCGAATTATGTTAGTGAAAAAAGTTTTACTATAAAAAACCGTGTTTTCAAATATCATGCATTACCATAGCTTCCTTACCCTTCAATAAAATTTATCAATATTATAGGTTAATCGATTCGACTCGAATCAATACATCTTTTCTGTTCTTCCATCAACTTTAAATTATGTTAATGAAAAAAGTTTTGCTATTAAAAACGATTTTAAAAATATATAAATTACCATAACTTCCCTACTCTTCAATAAAATGTATTAATATTGTAGGTCAACCGATTCGTCTCGAACCAAGGAATCTTTCATATCCTTGCATCAACTTTGAATTGTTTTGAAGAAAAAAGTTTTACTACAAAAAACCGTATTTTCGAATATTATGCATTTCCATACTTTCCTTACTCTTCAATGAATAGTATTAATATCATAGGTCAATCGATTCGTCTCGAATCAACACATCTTTTATGTTCATGCATCAACTTTGAATTATGTTGATGAAAAAAGTTTTACTATAAAAAACCGATTTTCAAAATATATAAATTACCATAACTTCCCCGCTCTTTGATAAAATGCATGAATATTATAGGTCAATCGACTCGTCTCGAACCAAGGAATCTTTTATCTTGTTGCATCAACTTTGAATTATGCTATTGAAAAAAGTTTTACTATAAAAAAACGTATTTTCAAATATTATGCATTAACATAGCATCCTTACTCTTCAATAAAATTTATTAATATTACAGGTCATTCGATTTGACTCGAATCAACACATCTCTTATGTTCTTGCATAAACTCAGAAATAAGTTGAAGAAAATAGTTTCACTATAAAAAACCGTGTTTTCAAATATCATTCATTACCATAGCTTCCTTACTCTTCAATAAAATGTATCAATATTATAGGTTAATCGATTCGACTCGAATCAATGCATCTTTTCTGTTCTTCCATCAACTTTAAATTATGTTAATGAAAAAAGTTTTGATCTAAAAAACGATTTTAAAAATATATAAATTACCATAACTTCCCTACTCTTCAATAAAATGTATTAATATTGTAGGTCAACCGATTCGTCTCGAACAAAGGAATCTTTCATATCCTTGCATCAACTTTGAATTGTTTTGAAGACAAAAGTTTTACTACAAAAAACCGTATTTTCAAATATCATGCATTACCATAGCTTCCTTACTCTTCAATAAAATTTATCAATATTATAGGTTAATCGATTCGATTCGAACCAATACATCGTTTCTGTTCTTCCATCAACTTTAAATTATGTTGATGAAAAAAGTTTTATTATAAAAAACCGATTTTCAAAATATATAAATTACCATAACTTCCCCACTCTTTGATAAAATGCATGAATATTATAGGTCAATCGATTCGTCTCGAACCAAGAAATCTTTCATCTTTTTGCATCAACTTTGAATTATGCTATTGAAAAAAGTTTTACTATAAAAAACCGTATTTTCAAATATTATGCATTACCAGAGCTCCCTTACTCTTCAATAAAATTGATTAATATTATAGGTCATTCGATTCGACCCGAATCAACACATTTCTTATGTTCTTGCATAAACTATGAATTATGTTGAAGAAAATAGTTTTACTATAAAAAACCGTGCTTTCAAATATTATGCATTACCATAGCTTCCCTACTCTTTAATAAAATTCACTAATGTTATGGGTCAATAGATTCTCCCTGAATGAACACAACTTAACACATAAAAGTTTCTATTTAAAAAAATCGAGCATTCAAATTACCGCCATTCAGAGATTTTTCCGCTGACGGAAAAATCTCTATTTTCACAACTCATGACTTGCGCAAGTCCGCAACTTGCGGATCTGCAATCGTTTGAAAGGGCCCTGAAACGGCCCTATATCGACCAGGGTTGTGTACGTAATATACCTTAGGTAATTTACGAAGTTTTTTACATGTAAAGTACGTAAGTAGTTTACGTCCCTAGTTTTTTTTTCACATGTAATTTACGTTTTCCAGATGGCGACTGCGCTTATATGACTGACTTGCTTGAAAGCTTCTTAATTTATTAAAAAAAGATTAGAGGGACAGACCCAGAAATTCCTTTTGGAAGGAGTTGAGTCTTATTTTAAAGAGGGAAAATGGCAAAAATTTTGCTTTTTGCCCCGGGTGCAATCGAGTGTTGTCAAATACGATTGAAATTAACTTTTCAGAACGCAATCATAAAAATGGCGTTATTTCATGCCTCCATGGACAAACGCAAAAATACTTTTGAGTGGCTTTTTGAGTGGCGTCTGGCGGTGCGTTGGATGAATTAGAAAAATAGAGTGCAGTTAGTACGGCGTGACGTAGAGTTCAAAAAAGAGCTTTCTTTGTGCATGGTCCGCGTATTTTCGTAACGCTAGATTTGGCTAGAGTGAGATCATGGTAGACAAGGATAGAAAGAGAATTCATGGCGTATTAGTGATTCGATGTTTATAACAAAGAGTATAGCGTGTTCCTATCGCCTGGCACATTATACTTTGTTGTCTCATTCACGCTCTTTAAAACAAACATGCAGCAGAGCTCATGCGTACCTTAACGGACTCAAAACGTGATTTTGCATTTTTCCATGGAGACAATGAAATCACGCCATTTATGATTTTGTTCTGAAAAGTATCGTTTGTGACTTCTGCGGACTGACGGCTTTCCTTTTTGAAACTCGCGCCATGTTTTTGTAAGTCGTCTCCGGTTGGGGCGCCTACGGCGCCCTTCAGTGGGACTCCGATAACTTTCGACTATTGTCGATCCGAATCGATTTTCGAAAACGAATTCCCTAGGCTTTCTATCGACTATAGACGATAGTCGAACCGATGAAAGATGGAAATCGACAGTTCAACATAGGCTTCGTCGTCTTCAAAATATATTTTATAATAAGATTGATTTGACTATTTTCCAAATGATTTTACTTCATCGTCTCATGGTGTTCAATTATTGGACTCACATCCAACAAAGCAAGTATACACAATTTTAATATATATATAAATTGGTGGGATCAAACTTAATATTTAAATTTTGATGTTATATGTTCGAAAGGGTTGGGATTTTGAATTTGTAAACACTGTAGATGAATAAATATATTGAGTTCAATGTTCCAGAGGCCGCTTCAGACTGTCGGCCGCCCGGAGGCAAATTTTAATTTGCCGCCCCTTTTAATATGAATTTTGGAATCAAAATCTCTAAAACTATTCGAATTGAAAATTATAATAATAATTGAAAGAAGAATAAATCATAAGAAATAATGATAATAATTATTAATCATTATAATGAATAATAATAATTGATAACAATCAAAATGGATAATAATCATCATTATTATTAATTATGATAATTAGTAATAAATCGTTTATAAATAAATTGACAGTTAAATAAATTACTACATTATATCCTAATTATTTTTAGAGGGAAAGTAATCATGTGAAGTAGATCTTGTTCTTGTTGAATGAAATATTCATTTTACAAGAACCATCAAGATCTAGCCGCGCACTAGCCGCGCACTTCTTCATGCGTGACTAGCGATGCGCAGGTATTTCCCGTTGTGACGTCAAGTGGCAAGATGGCCGCATAAAAGGAGCCAAACAATCCATACAAAAAACAGAACAAATTTTGTTTGGAATTCCATACAGATTACATCCTTTGGAATCTCCATATAGATCCATACAGCTGGAGGAACTTAGCGCGTTTTTTAAAATATCTTGTTTGGAAATCCATACAGAAACAAGTTCCATATCTGTTTGTAATTCAATACCGATTACATCCTTGCTAAAATCTCAATACAGGTTAGGGCGGAGTGAAAATGATCTAATTAGTTGAATCGTTTGAGCTGAGCGAAAAAATTTGTGGGTTGACATCCGAAAAAAGACAAAAAAAAATTGAAATCGGTCAATATCTTCTGTTCTCTTTTTTTATTTGAAAATTCAAAGTTTTGAAAATTCCAACAAATTTCCCTATTGCTTCGAAAATTATGAGAATTTTTTGTATGTACAGTTTTTGCTGGTGAATGATAATGAAAAATTGAAATAAAAATTTGTTTTTATTTTCAATTTAGAGTTTTTTTTTAAATATCCAAAAAACATGTTTTTTTTATTGAGTCCTGTGCACACATTTAAAAAAAAAATTAAATATGTTTTTGCAACACCCACCTCAAAAGTTGACGATTTCATCCTTCTAAATGGTGCCTAAAGGACCTTATTTCAGCAGACTGTGTGCGAAACAATTTTCGCGCATGCGCCGTTTAAAGATGGCTTACTTTAGGCACTGGTGAAAAAGCAGTGCATGCGCTCTTTCGAGATGTGGTACTTTAGATACTGGCATAGGTAACTTTAAACACTGCACGCCTCCTCAGAACCAAGTTTCACTTAAATGAGCAGACTAAAGTTTAAACCTCAGAAATTATGTTTTGGGGATGCCTCCTGAGTATTTTTACAGAATATGAAAAAAATCGTTAGGCCCCCTTTTGAAATAACTCGATATTTGTTGTTTTTTCATCAATTTACGTGATTTTTTTCGAAAGGAACAAGTAATAAGTAACTAAATAAATAATTTTCATTAAGGCCTATTCCGCTTTTTGGTGTTAAAAAATTTCTTTATTACAACAAAATTTTTGCCGACATGTTTCAACCTGAATTCAGGTCCTTTTCAAGGCATAGTCTAGAAGGAGAAATACATGTGTCAAAAAAAATATAAAAATGGAGATTATTCAATCTATACGTATATATATATATATTGTCGTTGCTTACCTAATTAGAGTGAGAAAAGAAAAACCGCTGAAGATTATGTTGAGTATTTCAGTATCCTTAACATTTTTTAACAAATAATTTAGCTCTCTTGTAAAATTATTAAAATTGTTTAAAAATGTTAAAATTTTAAAAACGTATCATTTACGGTATAACCTTAAAAATCCCATCTTAAAACATAAATTATTTATGAACGAGTTAGATTATTGATCTAAAATGTTGTTTAAGTAATTAAGTAACAGTTTTATAAACTTACAGGAAAAGTTCCTTGAGACTATATAATTAATAAACAACATTTCGCAAAAAATTGCGGTTGACGCGCTTCAGTCCACTCAAAAAGTCATGACAGTTATAACGATACTAATAGTTGATTTAGAGGTTAGGTTATGCATGGTTATTTATATGTGACTAAAAAAAGCCGCGTAGAATTCAAATTAAGTTGCGACTTTATTTTTATTTTAAAACGTGAATATTGGAAATAAGTTTATGTTGTAAATTGTTAAGACCTTGGATGTTTGTTTTGAAATTAACTGTATTATTGTTATGTTAAATATGTATCATTATTATTAAAAATTTAGAGTAAAAATTGCAAAAATTGATAACGTATCATTTACGGTATAACTTTAAAAATTCTTATTTAAAACAGGAATTATTTATGAACGAGTTAGTTTATTAATTTAAGATTTTGTTTTTTGTAAATTTATAAGAAAGATTCCTTGAGATTATGCAATTATTGAATTATATTTTGTATTAAATTATGGTTAATGAATTTTGGTTTAAACAAAAAACTACTTGATAGCTATAATTTTACTAATAGATATATGTGACTAAAGAGAGACCGCGTGAAATTTAAATTAAGTTATGTCCCTATTTTTATTTTGGAATGTGAATATTAGAAATAAGTGAATTATAAATATTGCTACGACCTTGGATGTCTGTTCTAAAATTAACTGTATTATTGTCACGTTGAATATGTATCATTTCCAAAAGATTGCGTTTGTCTTCATTTGTTTCAAATTCAAGAATTGAAACATTATTAATGTCAAAATCGAAAGTATGTGAGTATTCATAAGCGTGTTTTGCTAAAGCTGTATTTTGCAGATTATTACCAATCGATCTTTCATGTTCTCTATTTCTTAGACGAGACCGTTCACGCGCTGAAGCGCGCGCGTTTTAGTCATTTGAATTAATGACAGTTTTGAAAATTCTATCTGATTAAATTTTTTCAATTATTTAAGATTCTTATAAAAGTACATATGCCTAAAAATCATGAAAAAAATAGTGTAATAATAATTAAATACATTCAATATTATTGCTATGTATATCGTATTCAAACTATAATCTACTTAAACATAATTTTAACCAAATCACTTTTGCGTTTTTCTCCTAAGAAAATCCGTAATGCTCGCCCAGACATAACTCGCGAAAACAATACAATTGGCAAATTGGCAAATGCCAATTTTATTGGAAATTGACGAAGTTTGAAAGTAAATTGATAAACATCTTCACAGTACACTGTGATACGATGGATGAATACAATTTCTTCTGCTTTTGGTTGGAAATTCCTTAAAAAATTAAAATATTTGTTTGAAACTTCCTGTACTTTGTTAAAAAATTCATCTATTTTGTAAGAAAATTCATATGATCGGTTGAAAATTGATCGTTTTGATTTGAAACTTGTATTTTTCTTATTTAGAATTAATTTTTTAAGCTGGAAATATAACTGTTCCATTTTTTGTCGATAATTTATCTTTTTGATAAAAATGTAATCTTCTTGGTTAAAAATTATACTATTTCGTTGAACATTTACTTTAATTTGATTGGAAATTAATATTTTTACTGAAAATTTAAATAGTATCCTGTTTTTAATTGAAAATGTATCTGTTTTGGGTTAAAATTCAACTATTTGTTGAAAGTCCGTCTTTTTTGGTAAAAGAGTACTCTCATTAGTTGAAATTTCACCTTTTTGGTTGAAAATTTAACAATTTTGTTGACAATTCGTTTGTTTTTTGTTTGAAAATTTATTTTAGGAACTGAAAATGATCCTAATTTATTTTTGGTTGAAAATTTATCTTTTTAGTTTGAAATTCATGTATTTGGTTCAAAATTAAATTTTAAAAATTGAAGATTCATCATTTTAGTTGAAAAATCTACATCTTGGCAGAAGAAAGAATAAGTAATATGATATGCAGTATGAATGTAGGGCATGAGATAGGGTCAGAACACTTCCCAGTAATAGCTACACTGAAAGGTGGCGTCCATAAGCGTGGCAGAGGGAGAAAGGAAAGAGGGAGGGAAAGGAACACGAAAATGGGATTCTGGGGAGTAGATAAATAAAAGTGTTTGAACAGAAGATGGAAAAGGAGAATGTTAGATATGAAAAGGAGGAGGGGGTAGACTCGTTAATTAAAAGGTTGAAAGGGTCGATTGAGAAGGTGAAGGATGAGATAGGTAGAAAAGAAGGAAGAGAAGAGGGAAAGAGAGGATGGTGGGACGAGGAATGCAGGGAGAGTAAGGAGAGAATGAAAGAGTCTGTAAGAAAATGGAGGAAAAGAGAAATAGAGAAGGCGGAGTACAACAGGAGAAAAAGAGAACATGAGAAGATGCTGGAAGGGAAAAAGCGAAGGGGAACGGAGAAATACAAAGAAGAAGTAGAAAAAGCAATCAAAGAAGGTAGGGTCTGGGATGTGATAAACAGGGAAAGAGGAGGAAGGAAGGGCGTGAATGAAGAAATAGAAATGGATGAATGGACGGATTATTTTAAGGGTCTGTTAGGGGGAGAACAAAATAGAATCAAAGGGGAAAATAGAAAGACAGTCCAGGGAGAAACGGAGGAAGCGAACGAAATAACAAGAGAAGAAGTAAATGAGGCGATAGATAGACTGAAAAGAAACAAGGCCACAGGAGAGGATGGTATGGAGAACGAAGCGATAAAGTATGGAGAAGAAGGGATTAGGGAAGTGATGTGGAGGATATGCAACAAGGTCTGGAAAGGAGAAGGGTGGCCGGAGGAGTGGATGACAGGGCTGGTAGTACCGCT
>CAKNXH010044312.1:0-11847 GCA_932178445.1 Andricus quercusramuli
GGTCCTACTTATACTCTTAGTAAAAATGCATACGTGACATAGAGCATGCGTGACATAGAAATAGGTCGAAGTCAAAGAGAAAGCTGTGTCTATATTACAATATTCAGCAAAAAAAAAATTTTCTGGTTCTTAAAAATTGAATTATTAAAATTTAGAATTGTTTAATTCCTAATTTATTATACTAAAAAAATATTAAGATACTATCACATTTGCTATTTTCATTATTCAAGTTTCTATAATATTTTTATATTATAATTTTTTCTTGTTACGTTTTTTATAATAATATTCAACCATTTAGTTAAGAAATTCACCAATTCGTTTGGAAATTCATTTTTTGTTTTTAAAAATTCGTCTTTTTTAATAGAAAATTGATCAGTTCGGTTGAATGTTTGTCTTTTTGTTTGTAAAATTCATCTCTTTTAGTACTCGTGTCATATTTTTGGTTTGAATATGAACCGTTACGAATTTTTGTTGAAAATTCATCTTTTTAGATTGAAAAAACTCCGTATTAACAAAATTTTCAATTTCAGATAACTCAAGTTCCAAATTCGTGTGAACTGTACACATTTTAGAAAGAAATATTTCAGATTTGGATGAATTTATTTTTAAAGAGTATATGTGTAGAAATTCCTGTGATTTAAAAATACATGAAAATTAAATTTATCGTCTTTGGAGGAAATTTATTGAAATTATTGAAATTAGTGAAGTAAGCATTAATTTTGAAAGATTTTCTTCATCATTGCAGATATTTTAAATCGAAGTTTAATAGCACTTACGTAAATTAAGTTTCGAATTTACAAAATAACATCTTTTAGAAATACAAAATACATATATATATATATATATATATATATATATTTATATAGAATGCAAAATTATGATTATAATTTCATGGATTTTGTTTACATAACTGTTTTTTTCATTTTTGTATGCCTTATAACTTGAAAAAATTGAATTGTTTGAAAATTTGATTTAATTTGTTCAAATCTGATTTGCAATATCATAGGATTTTATGCCGAAAGGAAGAAAACGTAAGTCACTACATACTGTAGTGACATTATTTTGTGGAAACTTAGTTTTTTCTATTAATATAACAAGCCAATTAAAATTTTTGTGTACAAATATTTCTATAATTCAAACACATACTTATTGTATCATATTTTGTTATCAACGAATAAAAATACGATGAAAAAGAGGGGGGGGGGGTATTGAATTACACGAATAAGTAAATATTCGCAAAATCAACAAATTCAGTATGTATAGTATAATACTGTACCGTATTATATTCGCTCTACATGCCTATATATTTCTTTGAAATATGATTATGTTGTTTATCTTAACCCTACTCTAAAGAAGTGTATGCGGTTTAGGAACCAGAGAGAAAGAATCAGTATAAGGAGAACTTCGAAAGCCATATGTACTCTAATATTTGACTCTTCGAATAAAATAAAGCTTTATACTTTTATACAAATCAAATTGATTGAATTATACGAAATGCTTGCCTTAATATTCCTAATTTATTAAGTGCATAAAATACATGGTCCTTCTAACCGGATTGATTAAAACAATAATCAGTGAATCAGTGTATCAACGAGAGTAATACTAACTCACACGTTAACTAATCCATTCTCAAAAAGAAAAACAATCAAACTGCAGTGTTCGATCACCGCTCTCACAAAAATCAGTGCAAGTGATAGTGATTCATTTCCATGCAACTATACAAGAGCACAAGAGATTGTGTCACAAGTGCATTACACATTCAAGCCAATACTGGTATTGGACATCATTGGATTCTTCTTTAAGGAGCTTTACAAATAGAACAATAAGGTCGACCTTTCATCAAACAATCACATCAAAATAGTACTTCAAATACAACAGGGCAATGCGTTTCTAAAACACCCTCTATCTGAGTGCTTACCAAGCAATTCAGTCTCTACGCGGAGAAAAAATCCGGGGTTTAGCGCAAGAGAGTTCAAGGCGCTAACGCATGGACTATTCAACAGGCGCATATCGCAGGCGTCTCTTGTTTTATTTCCAAGAGCTTCCACGGACTTTCTCGGTGAGACTCCTTGCGATTTGCTTTTAGACCACGCCGTTTGCCTGTTGACACGTTCGCACCATAGGCCAGGCAACGAAGATCCAAAAAAGACGGATAAAGGAAATAATTAGTAACAAGCTGAAATTTGACCTAAACCCTTCCTAATAGGCTATTAATGTACCTGTAAAAGTATGATATAGATTAAAAAATGGCTAAACAATTTATGTTGAAAAAAGGTGGCGATGATCAGTTTTTTGAGTTTATCTCCGAAACGGCTGATTTTAGCAAAATTAAGCTTCTATAGAAAAATATGCAAAATTCTTTCCTCTACATAAAAGGTCTTGCTTTTTTTACATAAAAATAATAGTTTGCGCAGAAAATAGAAAAAACTAATTATTTTTTATGGTTCACACTCGTACACGTGCCAGCTACAGTTATCCAAACAAGAAGTCCAAAATACAGATTTCGTCATGATTAGGGGCTATCTCTCACGCTGTGTATGCAAAATTGCAATGGGTCTATTATTTTATCAATTATTGCTAAAAAATTGCCCTATGTTTCACATTACTTTAGGCATAGTGATCGTTTTAGATTCTCGTTCATATTTGGTAAAAAGTTTCTTTCATATTTGGACAATGCACCTGCAAATTTTCAAAAAAATCAGAAGATATTTTATTAATGTAAAAAGGTATTTCATGTAAAGCTGTGAAAAATACTCTGAAATATGAAAATTGGGAGGTCCCCCGCAGGTACTAAGTATGTTTTCAGGACGAGTGGCAAAAAAAGTAACCCCTTGTAATGCGATCGCCTCTCCGCAGGCCTGGGAAGGGATAGAATCCCTTCACCACTGTGCTATGAAGTACAACAGTACACTGTCAACCCTACTTTTATATTTCTACGCTTTCGTTTTATTTGGAAATAATTTATTGATAAACGAAATTTACATTTTCATTTTGTATATTTTGATAACTATAATAATTATAATAATATAATAATCCTTTCGAGGGGCTTTGTTGTTTGGCACAAAATACAACGTGGAACAGTTAATTAAAAGTACGTACTAATGAAGCATAAAAAGTGTGGTTTATATACATGATGTTTGTAAATAAATGAACAATAATAAATTATTTAAACAATTTCTTATTATTCTTAATAATATTCTCTTAGAATGATGCTAGAAAATTGCAGTTTACAAAAAAATTTCAACTTCTTGTACAATTTTTAATAACAGTGAGGTCCCTAAATAATGTAAGTTAACAAAATTAATTGTTCAAACAATTTATTATTATTATAAAATAATGCTAGAAATTTGCGGTTTTTGCTGGAATTCCGAACTATTCGTGTACTTTTCACTTGCAGTGAGTTAATGATTGATTCAATGCATCAAAAATCATTATTTAAACAAATTATTATTTTTGATAACTATCTTCTTCTTTATTGATGCTAGATAGTTGCGGTTTCTTCTGAAATTTATTACTTTTTGCCCACTTTTCACTTAGAAAAATAAGAAATAATGCAATTTAACAAGCACAGTCCTCTAAACAATTAATTATTGCTTATAACTATATTCTCTTACATAAGTGTTGAAAATTTGCGGTTTTTTCTAAACTATTAAACTTTTTTTGCACTTTTTACTTAATGAGGTAATAATTAATGCATGTTAACGAACATGTTTATTTAAACAAATGATTATTGTTTATAACTATCTTCTCTCAGTGTAATGCTATAAAATTGTTTGTTTCAGAAATCTTGAATTTTACTTTGACTTTTTAGTTATGAACAAATAATAAGTAAAATATTGTTGTTCTTCTCCCAATATCCAAAAAATTAATATAAATAAAAAAAAACACCTTTCACGAGAGACAAAAATAAAGGAGTAGGTGGGAGGACTAGGTCTGTGATTGACTAGTAAAAGTTTTGTTTTGAATTACAGCAACAATTTATTGCAGAGCGTAACGGAAAAATGTAGAATTGTTTGTATTAGCCCCCCCCCTCTCCTATACCGGAGAAAAAACGTCTTGTCGATGATAATATAGTGTATTTCAGAGTAGACTCGAACAGCTCGGCATCCCAAAACTTGTTTTCTTGATTCGGAAAAAAATGTCATCAATGTCGATTTTTGAATGGATATTACAAATTATCTCAATAACAACATGTCAAAAATCTAAAGTTCTCAGACTCGCATATTAGTGGAAAAATAACAATCCTGTTTCGTTTGTCAGTGTATTTCAGAGTAGACTCGAACAGCTCGGCATCCCAAAACTTGTTTTTTTGATTCGGAAAAAAATGTCATCAATGTCGATTTTTGTATGGATATTACAAATTATCTCAATAACAACATGTCAAAAATCTAAAGTTCTGAGATTCACATATTAGCGGAAAAATAACAATCCTGTTGCGTTCGTCAGTGTATTTCAGGGTAGACTCGAACACCTAGGCATCCCAAAAGTTTTTTTTTTTATTCGGAAAAAAATGTCATTAATGTCGATTTTTGTACGGATATTGCAAATTATCCTAATAACAACATGTCAAAAATCTAAAGTTCTGATACTGAATTGTAAGCGAATAGATAGGTCTCATAATAAATCTGGTAAAATTGTACAAGAAATGAGAACACTATTTTCCACTGCTGTACACTGTTTGGACACCATGTGTACAGGAGTGCCTTGGGATGATGGGACACCGGCCGCGCAGGTCAAGACAGGAGGAAGCGCTTTAAAATCTTCACAAAAGAAGAGATAAACATCATTAGTACCCAAGATAGCACTCAGAATTTTCCGTTCTCCAATCATTCGGATATCGTTATATTAAATGCGATTGAACGATTCGAAATTATGTTCTGAACTGTATGAAAATTTGCAAGCGCATTGTCAAAATATGAAATAATTTGTGTACAAAGTATGAACTTCAAGCATGGAAGTAATGATAAGAAAAAAGACCGTTGAAGTTAGTGAGAAAAATGAACAATATTAAATGAAGTAATTGACTTATCGTAATTCTGCATGTACTCTTTCAGTGATAGACCTCCATCATGCTCACATCTGTAGTCAGGACTTCTTTTCTCAAAAACTGTACCTCACAGGTGTATGAACGTCAAATACGAAAAATGAATCGTTTTTCCCATTTTATAAGCAAACTATTGCTTTTATGTGAAATAGAAGAATAAACTTTTTTATAGAGAAATAAATTCTACACATTTTTCTATGAATTCTTAATTTCACTAAAATGAGCCGTTTCCGAAATAAATGCAAAAAACACGTAATGGCCGCTATTGTTTATTATAAAATGTTTAGCCATTGTTCAATCGATTTAGATTTTTTATATAATCATTAACTGCCTATGGAGAAGGGGTTCTGCTAATAATCAGCCTGTTACGATTTTTTTCCTTTATCAAACCCTTCGTTGCCTGGCCTACCACTAAATGTTCGCAAGGAGACTCACCGAGAAAGTCCGTGGAGGCTCTTGGAAATTTTGCTCGCACTTTTAGAATTAATGCGTGACAAATGTTCACGCACTAATCCCTACATTTTTCTCTCCGTGTATTAATTCAAATGGAGGCAATGCGTATAAAACACCTCATCTACAAGACATAGAGGCAATGTGTTCAAAACACCTCACGAGCAACCGATTGAGGCAATGCATTTAAAACACCTCGAGATCGTCTAGGCAGAGTCAAGTCAAAATTGGGTATGTACGTTTGTGGTCATCATTAAAAAGGTGTCCGGTATTTCATTTATTTAAGTACGTCGTTCATATTTATTTGGCATACGTTCTTAAAAACGTTTAAGTTCGATTGGGAAATAATTCCACTCATACTCTATTTCGATAATGGAGAACTTTGATCGATTGAGTATACTTTTACAAAAAAGCACAACAATCAGAGAACATGTAACTAGATTTAAAGAATTTCTGGCACAAATTTACGCGAACAACCCTACTCAAATCGCTGAATTACAATTACGATGCAATTTAGTTTACGCTCATTTTTCAAAACTCGATGATTTATATGACGAAATTCAGTTGATTGATACAGAAACAGATCATGGTCCTGATAAAAAATCCATTCAAGATCTTTTCTTCCAAACCCTTGCGCATGCTCAAAAATACGTTACACCTCTCGCATCGCAATTTAATATTAGCTTACAAACAGAAAATCAAGATACGGTTTCAAATCCGGGTATTGCAAGTGGATCAGTTGCATCCAACAGTAGAAGAAAATTAAAACTACCTCAAGCTGAACTACCCACTTTCAGTGGCAAGGTAGAAGAGTGGTTGTCATTCAGAGATACTTTAAACACAATGATTGATAACCGTGATGACATAAGTAACGTAGAAAAACTCCAATATCTAAAATCGGCACTTAAAGATGAGGCCCTACGTAAAATTCAAGTTTTCGCTATTACTAATGATAATTTCGATCGCGCTTGGAATCTTCTACGAAAATCATATAAAGATAAACGTACCCTCATTTCGCGTCATCTTAGTTTATTACTACGATTACCAGTTCAAGAAAAAGTATCCTATCAGGGATTGATCACTCTCGCTGACGAATCTCAACAGCATCTTCAATCATTAGCTTCATTAGGAGTAAATGTAAATCATGAGATGATAGTCGCGATTATCGAAGAAAAGCTTCACAAATCTTCTTTGGAAAAATGGGATGAAACCATTAAAAACGGAGAATTTCCAAAATTAGAGGATCTAACGGATTTTTTATATAGAACTACAGCCCGTATATCTAAACGTAAAAACGATTATACTGCTAAAAATTGTATTCATAAAGATACCCCTCATTCTAAAAAACGTAAAGATGATTTAAAATGTCAAGTTTTTATGACTACTGCATCCAATAAATGTCCTCTCTGTACCGAGCCACATTATTTATTTAAATGCAGTAAATTCTTGGCTTCAACTGTTGGAGAGCGTACTAAAGTCATAAAAGATGCGCGTTTATGCTATAATTGTTTACGAAATCATAAAGCGAAGGATTGCAAATTCGGAACTTGTAAAAAGTGTGGGAAACGTCACAATACTTTATTACATTTTTCTAAAATACAAGATTCGAACAAATCTAATGAATCGTGACAATTAAATTCAGTCCCGGAAATCACTTTGAAGTCTCTAGTTTCATCACCAACATGTCAACTAATGACGAGTGCGATAGTTGAAGTATTTGATAACAAGAGGAAACGAACGAAGGCCAGACTGTTACTTGATACGTGTTCAACCACGAGTTTTGTAACAACGAACCTCGTAAAGAAATTAAAAATACCGATGTCAAAATGTTCATTTTCAGTTGGGGCTGTCAATAACCTCACAACGGTTGTGAATGGTATGGTTTACATAACATTCAAATCAGTTTATAATGAGTACCAACGCACACTTAATTTTTTAGTAATTCCTAACATAACTGATCTAGTTCCGAGTAAAGTCATATTACGTGAGCATCTGCAAATTCCTAAAAATATATTACTCGCTGATCCTAATTTTCACATACCTAGAACAATTGACATGCTCATAGGTGCAGAAACGAGCCTATCTCTATTATTGATAGGTTCCGTAAATTTATCTCAAAACGGTAATGACCTTTATCTACAAAAAACTCGACTAGGCTGAGTAATTGGCGGAGGTTTAGAGCTCTCAAACAATTCTAAAATCAAAAAAATTAATAGTTGCCTAGTAACCGATTTAAAAACGATTATTGACAAATTCTGGTCAGTCGAAGAATTGTCATCTCAATCGGCGCTTTCTCAAGAAGAATTCGATTGCGAGGCACACTTCAAACAACACGTGACACGAGATCAAGTCGGTCGATATATAGTAGCCTTACCGTTCAGAGCGACAACGAAAATATTAGGCGAATCAAAACAAATTGCGTTAAAAAGATTAAAGGAACTACAACAGAGATTTGAGAAAGATCCGGAATTTAAAGAACAATATACAGCGGTCATTCAAAATTACTTGGAATTAAATCACATGTCGTTGGTAAATTCGCCTCACGATTCTGCAGGCTTTTATTTGCCGCATCACGATGTTATAAAGAATTCCAGTAACACTACTAAATTGAGAGTAGTTTTCAATGCTTCAGCTAAAAGTGGCTCTGGTGTCTCTTTAAATGATCTTCTGATGGTCGGTCCAACCATACAAGACGATCTTTTTTCCTTAATAATCCGTTTTCACTTTCATAATTACGTGCTCATAGCAGACATTGAGAAAATGTACAGACAGTTCTTAATTCGCGAAGAAGATCGGCAGTATCAAAAGATTTTATGGCCTACAAATGATCAGATATTAGAATACCATCTAAATACGGTCACTTTCGGTTTTGCTCCATCATCTTTTTTTGCCATACGATGCTTGCATCAATTAGTTGAGGATGAAGGTCATGATTTTCCCTCGGCGGCGAATATATTAAAAAGGAATTTGTATGTGGATAATCTCATCACTGGAGCGTCCACATGTAAAGAGGCGCGAGAGATTTATGATCAAATGACTAAACTCTTAAGTCGAGCTCAACTAAACATGCGACAATGGGCTTCGAATGAGTCCAGCATAATTGAAGGCATAAGTGATAAAAGTCTAGATACCGATTTTAAAATAAACAAAGATTATGTAGCAAAAACTCTCGGCCTGTATTGGAAGGCTCGAGATGACGCCTCCGTTTATTCAATTAAAACACCTACAGTTCATCAGGGGATCACGAAAAGAGTAATTTTATCGGAAATAGCAAAATTATTTCCAAGGTTTCCTTGGTCCGATAATTTTATATGCGAAACAAATAAGGCAAGAACTTTGGCAATCTAAAGTTGAATGGGACGAGTCGTTACCTGAATTTATTCATTACAAGTGGACTAACTTTTGTAACCAATTAGAAACGAAAAATAATGTTTCACATTCAACAAATGTAATGATTCATAACACCGGCACACAAAAAAAAAACACTTTTCTGTTCTACAGATGCGACACATATATTCCCATGTATTTTGACCTGCTGAGCACGAATCCGTGTCCCGTTTGACCCCAGCACATCTGGGTCAAGGGCATTTAAAGGTCAAATGGACAGAAAAGTCCGGGGTCCATTTGAACTCAGCGAGTCGAAGTCAAGGTCATTCCAAGGTCAATTTCGTTCATTTCTCTGAAAACAAATTTCTGACCGCAGATTATGAAAGAACGGAAGATTTTACGTCCAGATATGTATGTTTTTATATTTTTATGACGACCTGATGATGATGATGATGATTTATATGGGTAAATAGTAAATGGGCTACATTGGACTAGACTACCATACTAATATGTTGTGGGGGTCGCTAAGTCTGAATCCGAGGCCCATTTGACCCCAGGGCGCCAAGGTCAAGGTCAGATCAAGGTCATATCAAAGTTAGATCTGAAGAAAAATGTGTCACTGTTCCAACGAATCAGGACTAAACAAGAGTTACGGTATGGCATTTTGGAATAGCGTTTATTCTTTCTTTCGCCTATAACGTTCTCTTTTATTGTCAAAGGATCTATGCAGTGGATTTCTAGTTCTCTTCGAACTATCACCATCTTCATCGCCAGGTACTTGATCTCTCTTTAGTAGCCAGCAGTAGTCAGCCAACATATTCACGTCCCATTTTCCTTGCCATCGAAGTTCAGCGTCTTTTAGATCTTGATGGAAACGCTCCCCTTGCTCTTCGCTGTAATCGCCTAAGTTCTCAGGGAAATAGCTAATATGAGAGTCCATGAAATGAAGTTTGAGATTCATCAAACATCCCAAGCGTCGATAGTTCCTCACCATATTTGCTACGATTGCTTTGTAGTCATTACTTCTGTAATTTCCTAAGAAGTTTTGAGCAACATCTCGAAAACTGAGCCAAGCAGCTTTTTCTAAGCCTGTCATTGTCTTGATGAAATTTTCGTCGTAAAACATTTTGCGGATCTGAGGTCCATCAAATACTCTTTCTTTCAATTTAGCATCACTTAGTCGAGGAAATTCATTTGTCAAGTACTGAAAACATGTTCCTTCTTTATTCAAAACTTTGACGAATTGTTCCATAAGTCCAAGTTTAATGTGCAGAGGCGGGAGCAATACTTTTGATGGATCAATTAAAGGTTGTTGAAGTACATTATGATTTCCAGGTTCAAGTTGTTCTCTTATTGGCCAAACCTTCTTCTTGTAATGATTCGTGCGATCCCTGCTATCCCACAAACACAAAAAGCAGGGATACTTTGTATATCCTGATTGTTGACCAAGGAGAATGGTTATGATTTTCAAATCACCACAAACTTGCCACTTATGTTTGTCATATTCAATTTTCTCCAATACATATTGGACATTTTCGTAACTTTCTGTTAATTTTGTTGAATGCGCTATTGGCAGACTTGCGTACTCATTTCCATTGTTAAGCAGCACTGCCTTAACACTTTGTTTTGACGAGTCTATAAACAATCTCCATTCTTCTGGAACGTAAACATCCTTTTTTAGTTCATTCATCAAACCGTTAACGTCTCTGCAATATACCAACATACCTTCTTCATCTTTATTGAAGTACTGACGGAACTTCTTTTCTCGATTCCTGTAGAAAGATGACTTCGTCCCCTGTTCTACCATTCCACGGCTCTTTAACTCAGCTGCCATATATTCAGAAGCATCTTTAGGAAGACCCATGCTCCTGCTGAAATCGTTTAAACTATCTTGGTTGAATAGTCTTATAGATTCATTTTTTTGCTTTCTCCGCAATTTTGGCACATATTCTTCATTTTCATGGTCTTCGTATGAGCAATCATCAGATTCTTCTTCACCGACTAACATAACCTCTCTATCTGTCTCTTTATTTGTCGAAGCTTCATTTATCATTGAGCTCGTATCCATATTTTCGATAGCAGACTCTTGATTAGACTTTGCAGTTATGACAGAAGACACTATTGCATAAGATATTCTTGATTTGTTTTTAACGTTGAATCCTTTAACTTTTGTGTTGAAAAAATAACAGTCTTTTTCTGATTGAGGTATTGACCATATTACCGGTGAGGAGTATTTTAACATTTTATTGTTTTTCACTTTATTCCAACGTAAAAGCATAGTGTAACAAGCACTGCAAATGCTATCTGGAGCATATGTTTCATTTTGAAGGGAAATTTCTCTTTTATAACATTGATGATATATGTCTCTACATTGCTCATTCATTGACCTACGGCAAGTGATGACTTCATACTTTCCACAAACGTAGCAAAAAACATTTTTATCGCTGTTGCAGTCATGGCTGGTAAAAACATGATTACTTGTTGTAGCTTTAAATTCTTTATCAGTTGAATCGCCAACCAATAAAGGGTGGCGGTAGCTGGGTGACGACGATTGCGGGCCCGTTTCCTCACCCTGACCAATCGCCGATACTGGGCGCCCAATACCCTGCATCGTACTTTCTCTCGTGCCAGCCATGACGGCACAATGCCTTCACCACAGGGCTTAGCCGAAAAATGAAAAGCAAGAAAAAAATCCGTTGTCCGCCGTCACCACGTGGAGCACAGAAAAAACTTCGGGTAAATGGTGTTGCAGGTAACTTCGTACAGAAACTGTCTTTTGTTCTCATAAAAGTTGTGACCACCGTCTTTAAAATTTGAAGTCACTAGCTTTGCTCGCTCAAGTGAAGTTAGCTGATCGTCGGTGTAACAGGCAAATCGGATAAGGGCGGCTTCATAAAAGCTCACTTGCCGAATCGTTAGAGCTGTCAAAAGTTCCTTACAAGCGTGGGTAAAAGCAGAAAAATATCGAGACGCCAGGGAAAGTTTACCCACATGTAGAAGTCAAATTTTGGATCGGTAACACATTT
>CAKNXH010044313.1:0-12794 GCA_932178445.1 Andricus quercusramuli
TCTCGCAGTTCATCAACAATTGAACTAATTTCGTGTACATTATTGATGTTTCCAGCTACTAGAGCTTGTAAAAGAAAGCGCAATCTATCTACAAGTATATTTGGATCTAACATTTCGACTTCTGTTTTTTCTTCTATTTCATATTCAGAGGAAAGGTCACTTTCAGCATCATCATCCTCATCTTCCTCTTCGTCATCGTCATTATCATTATCATCAGCATCATGTTTTTTGCTCATCACGGATAGAGAATTGCCATCTTGGCTAAATTCTTCTTCTGCTTGTACTTCTTGCTTCTTCACAAGCGGTTCCACTTCATGTTGAGACTTCTGAGTAATGCACGTTAGATTCTTCAGTGGAAAGAATTGTGGCTTCCAGGCTTCCTGATTAGCTTGTTTCTCGTTAGGATTAAAAATCTTATGCTTACGATGAATTGCTTTCCTATTCTCATCAATCAACCTGTTACTGTCTTGCATTGTCCTTAGACCTCCAGGTACCTTTGCAATTTGGTGGAAGTCTCTCCCGTCCTGCTTATGATTCTTCGCTAAGCAAGAGTATTTCTCATGTCTTTTTAAATTATCGAGTCTTGAATAAGTTCCGGAACAACTTGAACATGTATAAGCCATCTTGTCACTGACACAGTAAAAATGGCTGTTCATTCATGGAAGCTGAGTTTATATCCTCCTCCTCCTCTTCACCCTCCTCCTCCTCCTCCTCTCCCAAATCCAACTTCTCTTCCTCTTCCTCCTCCTCCAACTACCTAAAAACAGTTGCATTTGTAACTATAGAGTTGAAACTTGTTTCAACTCTTCAGTTAATGATATTAATGCATATATAATCATTGAATCTAATATTTTCAGTCCCTACTTCTCTTAACTACATCATTATCATACCCATCACCTCCTCCTCCTCTGCCCTCCTCCTCAATTTCGTCCTCTTCTTCCACGCTTTATTAGTTTATTCTATTGGGGATAATTTGAGATTCAACGGGAGAAGCGTGGTTACAACTGTAAGAAAAGCAGCGTATCCGATAGTAGTTAACCTGAAATCCTGATCTGTTTAACTGAATTTATTTAAATACAGTTAAATGTTAATTTACGACTAACATGAAGCCAATATTATATGAGGATGGTGATTTATCAAGCTCAAAGCAGAGGGCAGCACCGAGAGTGACGATGCAGGAACAAGGCATTACCTACAGTTTCCTTAGTTTTTTGTTATTTGGAAGGCGGTGTGCTCTTTTATTTTTACATCCAAGTGTCACATATACACACACAAATTTTGCAAGAAGAAAGTGTAGGAAGCTCAACACAGCTTTTAAAACCTTTAACAGACGACATAGAGCATATAGTCAATTAATCTAATATTTTCAGTACCTACTTGACTTAACTGTAATATTCATCGTATTCTCCTCCTCCTCCTCCTCACCCCCTTTTTTCTTTATCATCTCCTCATCATGCTTCTCATCCTCTATTCTTTCTCTTTCTTCCATATACATTTTAATTTTTTTTAGTTAAACTTGATTTAGGATAACTAAAGATTCAACAGGGAATAGCAGCGTATCCGGTGGTGGCGCACTCTATAATAATCTTTGGTAACAACTGCATATCCATCATTCTGTTAACCAGAAATCCTTGCCCCCTCGTATCGATTTATTTAACTACAATTTAAAAAAATGTTGGTTCTAAGAAAAAACCAGCTTTGCAGCTGTTATATATAATAGAGATTTTAATATACGTAATCAATACTCCACTCAGCATTTTTATTATTATTTAATTAAATTTTTATATCATTAAATGTTGATTTAAGAGTTCCAGAAAGTAGATGTGCATGTTATCACTAGATCATTGTATCATTTTTCAATGATTGATTCACACAATTCTTGTATTAGATTTTAATATTACTGAATTTATTTTATCATTCATGATACTTTATTTCAATGTTTCAAGTAAGTAAATTCAATCTTTCCAGCAGATTACTCCATTATGCGAAAGGTGATTTCAATGTTTCTTGCAGTCCATTATAATATTTATGTAGCTGATTTTATTTTATAAATTCTAACAAGAGCTTTCGAATTATATGTTCTTCATTCCAAAATACTTCAAGCAATATTATTAAAAATGATCACCCGACTACCAGGTATTAATGGCTAATAGTTTATTTAATATCTTAGCTACATCGATATACAATTCTAAAACTCTCACTGTGAACCACTGGATGTAATAAGATCTCTTAAGAATCTGCTGGTATTTTCAAGATTCGTGTAGAATTTTTATATGGTTTAACTCATTTGCAGAGGCATGCTATGAGATTTATAACTGTTTTTGAGTCGCTCAACCGCAAAGCCTCCTGAAATCTTGCAAATGTTACAAAATCAAAAATTTTCAATACATAGCTCTCTCTCTCTCTAACCTATACACAAGCTTTATACCTTGCCGTCAAGTTATTATGAGTTGATTTTTAATATAAAAATTATTTCAGTCTACAGCTTATAAGTGAATTACATCACATGGTTTCTCTCTCTCTTGCACATACTTCAAGCCTTACTATCATTTTCTTATGAGTTGAAACTTCATTTTTCTGAATTAAAAACTGTAACATTATTTCATTATGTATTTTTAAATTAATGACCCAGGCTTAAGATGGTTACATTTCAATATGCCGAAGGCATTTTTGACTAGAGTTGGATTTTTTTTTTTTTAATAGTATGCACGGGGCTGTCTCGGTATGTATATATTATCAGTCACGGGCGCATTAATATATTGCAATCAAACGATCTGATATGAGCGTGTGCCTTGACATATTGGATAAAGACTGTGTTTTACCCCATTATTCACATATTGGGGTTTGCAGTCAGAACCTCGGTAAAGGTACATAGAAAAATCTCAAGCGGTACCGGCTCAGGGATCAAACTCTGGGCCTCTGAGGTGAAGTCCGAGTGCCCAACCAACTATTATTATTATTATTATTAAAAAATAACTAAAAAATCCATAACAAGAGTTTTATTTCACTACTCACTTTTATGTACTTAGGTTAAATATATGTATATTTCCTGCACTTGAATACAGCTATAAGAACTTTATCACTCTTATGGATGTTTTTCTTACTTTCTAATCTACTTATAAAAATTGAAGCAATTAATTCTCCTACTGAAATAGAGTTTTCATATTTCATGTGAAATGATAGATTATATTTTCATTGACAACTTCTTCGTCACTCATATTATTATCATTTATCCTTTCTTTTCTTTATTTAAACCATAGGCGTTTATGCTTAAACCATTTAGATGATGTGATAAATATTAGCTTGAAAAAAAAAACTTCGTGTCTATTGTAACGTAATCAACATTTGCATTCTTATAAGATTCACCTTACTCCTCTAAATTTACTCGTTCCAGCACATATTTTGATGCTTCTTTGTCTTGGGTGGATTCATAATCTTCTGTGGTATATAATAAGAGTAAAATATTTCAAAAATCAGTTCTTTCTCCTTTTTTCTTTCGTGAGAAGCAATATATGCATTTACAGTCATAAAACAGAATTCTCCAATATACATATACGTATCACCATCTCTGCTATTAATCTTCCTTCCATATCCTCAACTTTTTTCTTAAATATGAATTTTATTTCATTGATCAAACAATTTTCATGGAAAGCCATTCTAGGAGGAACCACCGTTCTTTTAATAAATGCTTTAATTCAACTGTCTTTCAGTAGTGTCAATTGAGCAAGCTCTTCCAATAAACCGAAGACATATTAAATAATAATAATAATGATTATTTTTATCATTATATTATAAGATTATTATTATTATTATTAAACTGCATGTAGAATATTTTTCAAACATGTAGACAAAATTTTTAGACAAATTTGGTACTCACCATTGTGCAATATTATTTTGTGACAGCTGTGAAATGGCCTTGATGTCGGTAAAGTAGAGATGCATCAACCTCTTGTAAAAGTGGCTCGGTAGCCTTCTTTTATTAAATCTCTTGCATCTAAATACATAGATTTTGGTTCAGTATCAATGCTGGAAAGGTAGAAATTCAGGATGACATTATCAAAATATTCTAGCAACTTAGCACGGACATGAACCAGAATGCAGAATGTTCTTCATGAGTTGAATGTGCACTGAATAAAGAAAGACAGGAATTTTTAGTTAAAAGTAATATCTATATGGAAGCAATAAATCAAATTCATATAGACAAAAGAGGATGTCATACATAGCCCTCCATGTCAAATTTCACCTATACACCTGCATCATTTGTATATTAAATGAATGATCATCTTTGTTTAATTGGAATAAGAAATAACCTTGGCTCAAAAGTGAGATCCATAGTCCGTATTATAATGCGCATCCAGACTCCGTCTTACTTTTTGGTTCAGAACCCAGCCTTACTCATCTACTATTACAGCAGCTTTAGTGGGTGATTGAAAATTTGAAACATTTTATTATATTTATTTTTCATTGAGCTAATTTTTTTTTAATTTTAAATCTTCAACGTGTAATAAGCAAAACTGATTGTTCTGAATAAGAGATAGAAGAGGTGCTGAAACAACAAGCATATATCTGTAAATGAAAAAAGCCATATGACCTCATCTCAAGTGTTGTTGTGTGGCATAAAGAAGCGTTATAATCGATACACCTAGAAACACGTAAAATTCGTATTCTCAAAATTGCACAGTATTGCATCATATGTTGCAACATTGTTCTCGAAAGTTCTACAGTATAGCCGATATACCTAGAAACACGTAAAATTCGTTTTCTTGACATTGCGCAATAATGCATTATATGGTGCAACAATGTTCCATACGTGGAAACACGTAAAATTCGATTCTCGACATTGCATCATGTGATGCACCAATGTTCTAGAACGTTCTACACTGTAATCGACACGTTCGTGATTTAATTTTTGCAACGCAAAATGTGATGCGTCAGTACAATACCCTTGAAGCTGCTGACGAAAGAAATTATTTCCAGAAATTGCGTAGTATATTTTGACGATACCATCAAGAATATTCTAGAATTTTTTATCTGTAAGGAAGCAATAAATCATCCTTTTTTCTCGTCATAACCTTACACGTGTTGCCAGAACGTTCTACATTATAATCAACACGTTTGGATACCATAACCTTGAAAGTTGTTGACGACAAAAATTCTTTCCAGAAAGCAATAAATTATCCTTGTTTTTCTCGTAATAACCTTGAACTTGTCTTGACATGAATTCGGCTCGTACAATTGCGCAATATTCTGTGACGTCATCATGAGCTTCGAGAAGGTTCTAGAAGCTTAGCACGGACATGAACCACTACAGGTTGGAAGCTTCTCGGCCAGAACGTTCTACATTATAATCGACACGTTCGGAATATATATTTTTGCAACGCAAAATCTAATGTATCAGTACAATAACCTTGGATGTTGTTGACGAAAGAAATTCTTTCCAGAAAGCAATAAATCAGCCTTGTTTTTTTCTCGTAATAACCTTGAACGTGTCTTGACATGAATTCAGCTCGTACAATTGTGTGATATTCTGTAACGTCATCATAAGCTTCGAGAATGCTCGAGAAGCTTAGCACGGTGAATCTGGTAATACACTGGAAATTTGTTTGCAGCTCGCGCCTCATATAGCTGAGGATTATCATTATTATGAAGGTTAATACCTAAGCAGAAAACGTTTTTGTGATGTAACTTTAAGGGCAAATGAAAAAAATGTAACCTTGAAGCTATTTTACGTACAATTCAAAATGCGTTTTATATTCATGAATTCCGTTCGTACAATTCTCAAAAACTGGAGTAGCTACCGGATGCAACCTGATCCGTGAGAATAAATTAAATTCATTTAGACGAAAACAGGATGACACATCAAATTTCACATACATACACACTTGCATATTTGCGCCTTAAGTATGACTGTTTCATCTATAAGGAAGCAATAGATCATTCTTGAACATGTTTACATCAATTCGGCTCTGACAATTGCGAAATATTCTGTGACGTCATCATGAATTTCGAGAATTTTCCAGAAGCTGAGCACGGTGAATCTGGCAATACACTGGAAATTTATTCGCAGCTCGCACCTCATATAGCCGAGGATTATTATTATGAAGGTTAATACCTAAGCAGAAAACATTTTTGCGATGTAACTTCAAGGGCAAATGAAAAAAAATGTAACCTTGAAGCTATTTTACGTAAAATTCAAAATGCGTTTTATATTCATGAATTCCGTTTCGTACAATTCTCAAAAACTAGAGTAGCTACCGGATGCAACCTGATCCGTGAGAATAAATCAAATTCCTACGGGTGAAAACAGGATGTCACATCAAATTTCACATACAGACACACTTGCATATTTGCGCCTTAAATATGACTGTTTTATCTATAAGGAAGCAATGAATCATTCTTGTTTTTCTCGTAATAACCTTGAACGCGTTTTGACATCAATTCGGCTCTGACAATTGCGAAATATTCTGTGACGTCATCATAAGCTTCGAGAATGTTCGAGAATGTTCGACAAGCTCCAGGATCCGTCGAGAATGTTCTAGAAGCTAAGCAGCACGGTGTCCATGCCAGCCTCACACGGATACACACGGACACACACACACACCGATACTCACTAATACTAATTGATCCAGAACTCCCCCTGTATATCTACTAGAGCCGTATTTCTTAGTGCTTCTTATTCATTATCCCAAATTTTCAACTCAATGTGGCCATTTGTATGAACATTATACCATTAAGCCATCTGTATAGATGTTAGATATAGATGCTTTAGATTGATCTGGAATTCTCGTGTTATTTATTTAAATGACACGTTCATTCCGCAACACTGCTCCGACCCAGGTTGCTGAACAATCTCTCTAGCGATCACCCCAAGTGAGGAGCCTCACAAGGTGGTTAGGCATGGTTTCTCACTTGGGCCCATTAGTATCCAAGGTCTTTGTTTCAGGCATCATTCACTCCACTGTTACTCTGTTTACAAACTATTTGTCGCCACACTTTTCTGTCCTGGCATACTACTCTAGCTTCCTTTACGTCCATGCGTTTTTTCATGCAAGCTCTAGTGTTTCTATGGCTTCTTATGTCTCTTCGGATTAGTGTCTCATTCACAAATTCTAACCATTCTTTCGGCGGTGTACTTCTGGGCATTCTGCCATTTACTTTACCTTTATACACTTGTTTGGTCAGTCGTTCATCTTTCATTCTTTCAAGATGTCCGAACCACCTTAGCTGATTTCTTTCCCATATGTCAACTAGTGTCTCTCCTGTACCACATTCTTTGACGATTATCTCGTTTCGTACTTTTTCCATCAGTGTTTTCCCGCATATTATGCGCAGAGGTTTCATGTCGATCGCGTTGATTTTACTCCTGTCCTTTTCTTGACAGGTCCATGTCTCGCTACCGTATAGTACAGACGGTACGAATATAGAATTATGTATGGCCATTTTAGCTTTTTTTGATATGTTTTTATTTGTGAGGATGGACCCTGCTCTACCGATAACCTGCTTACCCTTATTTGTGCACCTATCTAACTCCCCATCTGTTTTTCCGTCGTTAGTGAATAGACTACCTAGATATACGTACTTGTCAACTTCTTCTAATCTCTCATCACTTAGGACATAATGTTGCATATTGTTTTCTCACTTTTACCCTCAAACGCCATGATTTTCGTTTTATTCACGTTAATGTTGAGGCCCATGTTCTTCATGCTTGTATTAAGTTTATTCAACATTCTTTGCAAGTCCTCAACTGATTCTGCCATAACAATTTTTTCATCTGTGAAAGCTAACCCACGTACCTTGACGGTTTCGAGATCTACACCTTCTTCGTCGAAGAGGGTAGTTCTTAGACACTTATCCATGAATATGATAAATAGTCACGAGGACATAACGCATCCTTGTTTCACGCCTTGCATAATATCGAACCAGTCACTCAGTTTCCCATTTACCCTTGCACTCGCTTTGCTACCTGTATATATTGTTTTTATTGCTTGTAGGTGCCCTCCATTTACTCAGTTCTCTTTAAGGACTTCCCAAAGTTTACTTCTATTTACCTCTTCAAATGCTTTTTCTAGGTCAATAAATGCACAGAAAACTTTCTTTCCTACTCTCAAGCTTTTTTCTATGATCTGTCTTAGGCTAAATGTCGGATCTGTACATGATCTTCCTGGCATAAATCCACTTTGGACTTCCCATATCTTCTCTTCTGTAATTTCCATTACCCTAAGAATAAGTATTTTTGAGTATATTTTACTTACGGTACTTAGTAGGCTGATACCTCCATAACTACTGCAGTTGCTTTTATCTCCCTTTCTTTTATATATTGGTGCAATAATCGTCTTTCTCCAATCGTCTGGGACTTCTCCTGTCTCGAAACATAAATTTATCAATTCGCACAACCTGTGAGGTATGTACTCGCCACCGTATTTAAGCATTTCAACGCTAATACTGTCTATACCAGCAGCCTTACCGTTTTTCAAGTTCTTAATTATGTCCATGACCTCAGTGACACAGACTTTTTGAACTGGGTTTTCTAATGCATTATGTTCTATGTCGTCGTTTTTTTGCCCTATATCTTCACCTCCTAATAGTTCTTTGAAAGAGTCTTTTAAAGCGTCTAATATCCCGTCTATGTCATATAGCATTTCACCTTTGCTGTTTCTCATGCTAAAAAACTCTGTACTTGTACTTCCCTTCATCTCTTTAAATAATAGTTTCATAATTCCTTCAAAGAAGTTTTTTATTTTGCTCTCCTCTTCTGTTCTGGTTTTCTCTTTACTCTCTTGGACTAGTCGTTTAATTTTCCTCTTTTGTGTCTGTAATCATTTTTGAGTCTATTTCTCTCCTCATCGCTAAGACCTGTCATTTTCAGCGTTTTATTGTGCGCTTCTTTCTTTTCTTTTTTTTTCTTCCTACCATCGCCGTACCACACACTTCAATTGCAGTTTTAACAATGGTATCCCGCAATAAAGCCCACGCGCCCTCTATATCTGTATTGCTTTCAAGCGACTCCCAAATTGCCTTATCTATGCGTTTGTTTATCTTATTCTGAAAATCTATTTGCACTTCCGGTTTCTGTACATTTTCGACCTTGAATCGCGTTTGTTTCGTTTGTTTGGTTCTCTTTCTTCTCCATCCCCGCCCTAAGTTCATCTTGGAGACTAAAAGGTAATGATCAGTATTGCATTCGGCCACCCTCATGACTCTTGTATCTGTAACTAGTTCTCTTAGTCTTTCATCTGCAATAACGAAGTCAATTATACTGCGGTTATTTCCTTTACACCCGGTGTAAGTATGGGTCATTTTATGTCGAAACCAGGTATTTGTAATAAATAGGTCCTTCTCTAAGCATAAGCTAACTAATTTTTCCCCGTTATAATTTTTTCTTGTTGGATCCCCAAAATTACCTAGCACCCCTCCTGTATCTGTATCCTGACGTTGGACGCCGACCCATCCGTTCATATGTCCTAACAAAATTATTCTTTCACCTTGGTCGCAAGTACTTATTGTATCATTTAAAGTGTCCCAGAAGGCGTCCTTAACTTCCCTCGAATCGCTATCAACTGGTGGGTAGCACGCTATGATAAATAATCTTCTGATTCCTACCTTCATTCTAGCCCATAGCAAGCTGGGTGATACAAAATTATGATCTATGAGTTGTTTTCTTGCTTTTTCATTCATAATTAAACCGACCCCTTGACTACGATGTGATTCGCTATCTACTCCTGACCATATTTCACAACCGCCTTCCAACACCCCATTTTCTATGTTTATAAATTCGCGACTCTTTTTCTTCGTCTCAGGTACAAAAAGAATTTCTAGTTTCCTCACGTGCATAGTTTCTCGTAGTTCTCTTATCTTAAGATCACTCACTCCTCGAGCATTCCAAACACCCAGTCTCCATTCATCGCCCGAAACTCGACCTTTACGTTTACCGTGTGCATGCTTTTCGTTAATCCAAGTTTCAGTCGATTCCGAGGCTACTTTATGGTTTGTATTATTCATGTTTATATTGTACTCCCAACTATCACCTGTATGCGCGAGATTTGTTTTGTGAGTCGAAATCATGTCCGAATTAAGCAGTGATTCGTCATATGGTGGAGTCAAGCTGTAACGTCAGTCCCACCAAAACTTCTATTACTGGGGTGGGGCGGGGGCGTGGTAGGGACACGAGAAAAGAAACCGAGAGTCTCAATGGGTTGGTGAGGGATATTCAAATTATTATAAGATTCCTTGATACTTTGTGTTACAAAAACTGGGAAAAGGAAATTCTTCCTTCGATAACATATATACATACATAGTTCTTGAAAATCTAAGATTCAGATCCAATTTAAATGTTTGAACTTTCGATTAAATTAACAGATAAAGTGTTTTAACGTAGTTTAATTCATGACAGAAAATAGTATAACCCCCCCCCCCCCCCACCCCCAGTGGAGATAAAAAATAGTTCAATTTCAAAAATTTATAATCTCGAAATTCATTTATTCCTAAAAATGATAGTTATCAAATTAGGAAGTATCTTAATACATTTTAGACATTTTTTTGAAATACCGGGGAATCACTTCTAAAGAGTTATAAAGTGCTGCAAAAATTTCATGGAATCCTGTATTTCTTGAAAATCTGAAGTTCGTCCTTACCCGGCGACGTTATATTTTAGACTGAGAGTTGGAGATTTGACATGTGTCTTTTTTTTGGTACAGAGTACAATGTAGAGGAAATCGAGACTCTTTTAAAATTCTTCGAAGAAACCCAAGGCACCACAATAATCTGACAATTCGTTAAAATATCTCCAAATACCACAAAGACTTGAAAATTCTCTCAAATTAGAGAATATCTTAATATTTTGTAAAAAATTTCGAAATACCGTGAAATTTGTTATGGAGTATTACAAAGTGCCGTAAATATTTCATGAAATTCTATATTCCTTGAAAATCGGAGATTCAGTTCGTGTAGTGTTTCTAGGTGGATTATTTATTACTAGTACTACTAGTGTGGGCTCACCACACCCACGACGGGTCAACAGCACTCAGTATTCCTGAACGGTCACTCATCCAAGTACTAACCGCTCCCAACACTGCCTAACTTCAGTGATCTTACGAGAACTGGTGTTTTCAGCGTGGTATCGCCGTTGGCGATATATAAATGTGAATATATATATATATATATATATATATACATATATATATATATATATATATACATATATATATAAAAATGCGAAGAATATAAATCCACCTTATCGTTTTCAAAGCTGTGAATTGAAGAATAAATCAATAGATTTATAAATTTTCTAAATTATATCATTTGAAGCAATTTTAAGCTAGAAACATTGAAGAGTTGAACGATTAACATTCTTTTTAACTAAACACTTTTCAAATTCAAGTTTAAATTAGAAAGTACATCATATTTTCAGTGGTTTCATATAAATATTAATGACTGATTGAATTTTTGTTCAATTCTTATTCATACATAAAAATTCGTTTTTGCTTTGAAATATTTTTAAATATTCCCTGTAAATTATTTTTCCCAAATAAAAAACAATTTTTCGAGAAATATTAAGCAAAAAATTTGATTATCTTAAAATCTTTTAAAATCCTTTAAAAAAAGTTCAGAATTTTATTTAAAAATCCTTTAAAATACTTCAACATTTTGTTCCGAAATCTTCGAAAATCTACATTTTGTTTAAAATTTTCTGAAATCTTTTCAAATTTTAAATTTCAAACCTTACGAAATATTTTCATAAAATTAATTTTTCAAACTAAAAAGTAATTTTTCATTTCCCTGGGAACCTCGAAAACTTTTTTTTAAAACCTTTCACAATTCTCAAAGAGCTTCTTCTTCTTCTTTTCTAATGTGCCCCTAAGGGTTTACATTTTTCTTGTGTCTCTTCTCTATTCCTTTACACACACTCCCACGCACTTACTTGGTGGTGGGAGGGAGATCTACAGTTTAATGTGGGTTCCGAACCGCCAAGAGCAACAGCCTTAAGTCATGGCCGCAGCTAAACGGGGGCATTGTGGGGCAATGCCCTACCTCAAAATACCAATGCCCTACCTCAAAAAATACAATTGTCCAGATCAGATCAAGTACGATTTTTACTTCCGCCCTACAATTAATCACCGATGCCCTACCTTTAACCACCCATGCCCTACCTTAAGTTAAATTCTAGCTATGGCCCTGCCTTAAGTACTTAGAGGTACCGGTCCCACGACTCTCCGGAGATGAACCTCCCTTGCTAGGCTAGTGTTCACCGCATGGGCCACCGAGGCTCTTCCAGAGCGCGAGGCGGGAATCGAACCCGCAAGCCGACGGGGTGGGTCCAAAGCCTACGCCTTGACCCCCACGGCCATCGTCCCACTCTCAAAGAGCTTCTAATAGCTGCGTATTGCTGCATTATGTTATGGATAGAAGACGTATTGTATAGAATGTATATGTATGGAAATCTTTTAAAGGCAGCTTTATATTTTCAACATAATAATTACACTTACTTTGTATAAAAAGAATTTATTAGAAGATAAATATTTTACTTAATTACATGAAATTCAATATTTCATTTTTATTTACATATTCATTTTGTTTCTAACCTTCAATGTCGCTTCTTTTCCGTAAATTTAATGTTGAAAAATTTCGCTATTTCGATTATAAAATATGTGTCTGTAGTATCCCCTTGTAACACTCTCGAGCAGCCCGCCGGCTCGGCAACGCACACACCCCACAAGGCACAACCGCTCTCTCCGGCGGTCCAAATACGAATACCCTCTTGCATGCACGCACGAGACAGCGCACCGCGCAGGCGTATA
>CAKNXH010044314.1:0-23317 GCA_932178445.1 Andricus quercusramuli
CCCAACCCCTCTTTCGCACTTATAACAAAAAATAGTATGAGTAACTCGTGCGGGGCCACCTATTGCCCACTCGTGCGGGTGTGCGCACTCGCTTCGCTCGTGCGCCCAACCCCGCACTCGTGGGCAATCGGTGACTTCCCGCACTCGTTGCTCAATATACTATTCTATATGAGGAAGCAGAAGAAATTATAAAGAAAATCAGGATATGAGGTTTCAGGGATTCGTATTTTTTATAAAAATCAATATCTTTTCAAACATAAAAAATAAGCATGAAGGCGGTCCTGGAATGTATTAGTACCTAAAGATTTGGATTTCCGAGAGTTATTTACAATAAAAAAAAAAGTGTTTGGGTTGATGAGACTAAAACCGAGCAAAGCAGTGTGCCTTTATTGGACTGCAGTGCAAACCTGATAATAGCCAATCCTGCTAATAGAGAAGTCAACTAAGTTTTGAACTTCGGAAACCGTTGGGATTCCATCGAATTGAATGAAATCGTTCGCATTATTTTGCTGTAGACGTGTTATGAAATGTTTAAAAAAAAAGATTTCTTTACTAATTGTTATTTATTTGTTTAATGAAAGACCGTACTGGTGCAAATTGACTAGAAAAACTCCAAAGAATCTCAGGTTCAGTCCCTTTTCTGACATTTCCATATATAGCTACTCATAAAGTAGTAGTAGAAAGTTAGTGTGTGGGGAACCACACACTGGAAAAAAGTAGTTGGTTGGGGCAACTAATAAAGTAGTAGGGCCAACTACTTCAGTTTGTAATATATGCCGCTGCTATTTAACTGGCTGGGGCCACTACTTTTATTCGTAAGATTGGTAGTAGTTTTCCTTACTACTTTAGTTGTTGTCGCGACAACTTAAGATGGTACATATTATTTTCAGGCAGTAAGCCCTACCACTTTAATTAGTAAGTCTTACTATTAAATTAGTTGGTCTTACAAATAAGCTAGTTGATCTCGAACTTAAAGTAGTAATCCTCAATATTACAATTAGTAAGTTTTACTATTTAAAATAGTAGTCCTTACTATTAAAATTAGTGGGTTTTACTATTTAAATTAGTAATCCTTACTATTAGAATTACTGACTCGTGGACTATTGCGATGTAAGAACTTCTCAATAATGAAAGTATAGTGAATTTTACTATAATTTTTCTATAGTGGACACAAGAGCGTCCTCAGGACTTCCTATAGAGACCAGGTCCTGATAAAACGTTATGTCGAAATACACCCACGTGCCCATTGGGATGTTAATGAAAAACCACTATAATTTCAATACACAGGAATTCTATAAGAGGACAAGAACACAAGACCTAATACAAGGCCAGTTTCGGAGGTTGCCTCGCAGTGGCCGTGCACTAAATTCGTCGTCGGATGGATGGTGCGTGGTGGCCACGTATTGTTGACATCGCCTGTGCGCTGAGAAGCTGCCAGCAGCTTCAGGAAGAACAAGATCAGTCGGCCTCATATTGGAGTTCTTGTGTATTTACAATTGCAGACTTGCAATAGTAGTAAGTGCATTAGAAAATTTAGATCGATGCGATAGTCTTCATGGTCTTCACTACTGCACATTTCATAAAAAGGTTCAGATGAAAATGGCGACGATCGAGAGCATGACGCGATATTTCAGCGCGGATGTTGGCAGCACTACTCAGGTTTCAGTTCTGCCAATGTCGCCTAGGAGGAAAACTTGTAATTTTTACTACTTTTATTTCTTGGAAAATAATTTGGTGGTAAATGTGAGTACTTTATTTGTTGTGACTAGAATTACTATCGTTACTAATATAACCTACGTAGGATTATTAACGGCGACTTGTTGCCAAACGAAACTAGTTAGTTACTTTTACCATCGAAGTGGTTGTCGCATCTAATACCATCTCTACTAATAAAGAGCTTCTTGTCATAACTAACCATTTTTTTCAGTGGCATATAAGAATTTTGTGAGGCTCTTCACAGGATCTTCCCCACACGATAGGGAGAAAATATATAATAGATATGGGACGAAAAATTAAAAATCGGCGCAACAGAGAAAAAAAATTGTTCAACAAGGCTTTTAATGGGTCCTCTATCAACGAAAATTTATATAATAGTAAAATACATCAATGAAAGGAAGAGAAAATAACAGATTATTTTTTTCTTATATTCTTATATGCACAAAAATTAGACAGTATATCATCAATCTATATTTTTTTATATTCGCAACGAGCATACAGGTGAACTGTGCAATGTTAGTCGCTCCTGGTTTGAACGAAGCATGCACATGTTAAATGTTTTATTAATGCTGTCAGAGTAAAATTCATTTATTGATGTTACAATTTCCAATATTATGTAATACAGTCAGTGATTTTTTTCATTATATAAGAAAATAAAGCATTTATCGTTACAAAAATGTTAACATTGTTCAACTGTATATTTTTTGTGAATATAGGAAAAAATTGAAAATATTATATCCTATAAAATGAGTAATCTGCTACTCTCTCTTCCTCCTATTTATGTATGTTACTATTTTATAAAATTTCATTGATGGAAACCCCATTAAAAGTCTTGTTGAATATTTTTTTTTGAATTTTCGTATTTTTCTGCTGCACAGGTATTTGGTTCTTTATCTCATATCTATTATATATTTTTCCCTATTGTGTGACACCGGGGCGTTTAGTGACCAAATCGTGACGGAATATGTGGATTTCGGAATTCCGCTAATGGTATTGATACCTTCTCATTGACCGTGTGGATTTCTGGTCACATGACTAGTGATAGCGTGGGTACAGTCATAGTCAAAAAGGATGCATGTACGAAGAAAATCAACAAAAAGTGAATTTTTGCGTCATTTATTTGTATTTAAGAACGCAGAAGAAAATCAGAAGAGAAACGTGACATGCATACATTCTTATCACGGTATGTATACAAATTAGCAAGTACAGTCGTGTATAAAAGTAAATAAAGAGTCAAGAACAATAAACATGCAAAGTAATCAATTTCTGTAAATGTCAGATTTTCAGCAAAAAAAACCTTAGAAACGTCAAAATAGTACAACTTTGAAGTAAAGTAAACAAAAACAATACAATTTTTTTCAAAGCGCCATGGTGGACGTCCAAAGGACGGCTCGCTTTCGTTGCTCTCGAAAACAGCCGGTATCCCGTGGACACCGCCAGTGCTTCTAGGTAGCTGGTTCAATATCGCTGGTTCAAAAATCGATATCGATGTGAAACTTCGGGAATCTGTATTTTAGCCAACCTTAGGAAAAGTCGGGGTCGGATTGACCGACATTTTTACTCTAATCCGAACCACAGCGTTTTTAAAACACAAGGTGTCCTGAGGACACCGCCCGTCCTTCTAGGTAGCTGGTTCAATATCGCCGGTTCAAAAATCGATATCGATCTGAAACTTGTGAAATGTGTATTTTAGTCAACTTTAGGAAAAGTCAAGGTCGGAGAGATCGAAATTTTTACTCAAATGCGAACCACAGCGTTTTTAATACGCAAGGTGTTTCGAGGACACCGCCCGTCCTTCTAGTGTTAAATACCCAGTCACAATCTATTTCCGTTATATCGATGACATCTTAATTATTTGCTTACCGAAAAAAAGAGTGAACGAATTTCTGAATAAATTTAATACTGCTGACGCTACAGTTAAATTTACGATGGAACTGGCTAAAGATGGTAAAATAAATTTTCTGGTTATAGCATTAAAAATCGAATATAATAAGATTATAAGCAACTGGTATCGCAAACCAGTTTGGTCGGGTAGGTTTTTGAATTTTTACTCTTGCCACCTAATCAGTCATAGAATGTGTATTATTTATGACTTGGTCAATAGAGTTAATAAACTGGCCGAAAAAAAATATGAGAAAAAAAATGTTTGAACAAAAATGTTTGAAAAAAAATTGTTCAAACAAAAAAATTTGTTGAAAAAAAATTATGCAAAAAAAATTTGTTGACAAAAAATTATGCAAAAAATTTTATGAAATAAAAATTGTTGAAAAAAATGTTGGCGCTTTTGCCCCTTTGCTGTGTTAAATGTTGGTACCTTAGCCCTTTTGCTCTGCCCAATGTTGGCGCTTATGCCCTTTTGGTTTGATGAATATTGGCTCTTATGCCATTCTGGTTCAATAAATGCTGGCGCTTATGCTCTTCTACTTTGCCGCATTTTCGCGCTTAGGCCCTTTTTTGCCAAATGTTGGCGCTTAGGCCCTTTTGCTGTGCCAAATGTTGGCGCTCAGGCCCTTTTGCTTTGCTAAATATTGGCGCTTAGGCTCTTTTGCTTTGCAATATGTTGGCGCTTATGCCCATTTGGTTTGATGAATGTTAGCGCCGAAGCCCTTCTGTTTTGCCAAATGTTGGCGCTTAGGCGTTTTTGCTTTGCCAAGTGTTGGCTCTTCGGCCCTTTTGCTGTGCCAAATTTTGACGCTCAGGCCCCCTCGTTTTGCCAGATGTTTGCACTAAGACCCACTTGATTTGCCAAATGTTGCCGCTGAGGCCCTTTTCCTTTGACAAATGTTGGCGCTCAGGCCCTTTTGCTTTACCAAATGTTGGCGCTCAGGCCCTTCTGCTGTATCAAATGTTGGCCTTTAGGCTCTTTTTCTTCGCCGAATGTTTGCAGTTAGGCCCTTTTGATTCGCCAAATGTTAGCGCTTAGGCCCTTTTGCTTTGTCAAATGTTGACGATTATGCCCTTGTGGGTTTATAAATTTTAGCACTTATACCCTTCTGGAATTTCAAACTTTGACGCTTTTCCCCTGTGTACGACGGACTGACACCCGACTGAAACCATGAGGGTTTCAGCCCGGTTTGTTTGGGGGAGATTGAGAGATTGACATGGGATCAGAATATTTTTGGGGATCAACAAAGATTTACGAGTGGATTCAGACAGGACGGCACATGGTCGGAGCCTACCCTCCACCACTTCCGAACCACTGGCACTCGAACGGAGCGTCATTGCCGGAGATGTGAAATAGTTGGTGCGCTTATTTAAAAAAACAGCTTATATAATTTTATAACTTCTTTCTTGACATGGACATAGGATATCTGGAAGTCGTCGTAAAGATCTCGTAACAATGTCGTGAAGACGTCGTCAAATTTTGTGCCCACTGGGTATTAATCAGACCTTGTAGTCTTCCTATAAATAATCCCTGATGAAGGAGTTTAAATCGGCCGCAAAACATGTTGGTTCGTTAGCAGTATAAAAAAGACGGAGAAAGGAAAAAGTGAGAGGTTGGTTTTACTCGACTTTTTCTATTTTTCTCCCTCTTTTTTCATTTGGTTATTTATGTCCCTAATGAGTCGAAAATTGAGGTAGTTTGGAAGTCTGTTTTTTTAATTGTGAATCTTTTTCATGGTCATTTTGCATAAAATTATTAATAATAAAATAGATTTTTTTCGATCTTTATTTTAAAACTGAAAATATTTTGGAAATATTGTACAAAAATTATCCTGTTCAATATTTTTCCTACATAAAGTACTCTTTACACAGAATATGTATATTCTACACAGAATTATACAGTAATATTTTATTATGACAAAATCCTCAAAACATTGTAAACAAAAATATTATGTCGAATATTTTTCCTACACAAAATATATATTCCACACAACATATTTAAAACAGTACATGGAATATTTTTTACACAAAGTAGATCCTACACAAAATGAAATGATTATAGTTTTACTTTAATTATTGTGGTTGATATCAGTTATACCTTGAAGGTAAGTATCTTTTAACTAATGTTCATTTGTTTTAACAATTATTATTTGTTTAAACAATTTTTGTCGTCTGTAAATCGTGAAAAGTTATTGTTTTTGGGATAAATGATACACAGGTTTCGTCGGTGTGAATAGAGTAGGTGCTAACAGATCAAATCAGTACATAGATTTGTAATATTATTTATGATGACGCACGAATGTCAGAAACTTTAGAAAAGAATTCATAAAGCTTGTTAACACTTTCTTTAGATTCGGCGTTCAAAATATTTAACATGTATTCGACAAGATCGGTGTCGTTGGTTAACGCTTCTACCAATAAGGTTTTCCTCGCTTCCCTATATGCACTACATTATAGCAATACGTGAAATAAATTTTTGGATTTAGGCTGTGAACATATATTACAGTATTCTCCGGGTTTTAGAGTAATCCGTGTTTCGTTGACAATTATCCTACCGTATATGGAACTCAAGAGTCTATAGTGAGCCATGACTTTAACTTTATACATAGGTAATTTATTATTCAAGTATGCTTGGCATCCGTTCTCGATATTTAACTGAGGACGAACCTGGAGACTGCTCGACTCGGTTATCCTATTTTGGTCGTTGATTTGACATATTTCTATATTTTTCTCCACATGCCCGATCTTATGGTTGATTATGTTCGCAGGGTCGTAAGAAGTTGCACTGGCCCCTCTCTATCTGTATAAGCCAGCTAGAGAATTTGTTTAATTTGCAGAAGCCAATTGTACTTAACTAATGTATCATCTTTTTTAGATAGTTCCTCGAGCCTGTTCAAACAAATTTTTGGAAATCGACTGTCATCCGTTTTTTGCAGCTTTTCGAGCCAATTAAGCGCTTTCTTCAGAACTTTAATAGATAGAGGCGCGGCACCCACTTCCAATCACATCGCATAGCTAGGACAGGAGGTCGGAAGGGAAAGTAATCTCTTATAAAATGCAGCCTGGATTGTGTGTATGACGTCCAAGTGGCGCAATCCCCATATTTCGATACCATAAAAAAGAATACTTGTTACGAGCGAACGAAAAAGTTTTTCCCTAACCTCCCATGAGTCCGATCGAGCGCTCAAAAAAATTTTTGATAACTGAATTCACTCCATTTTGAACCGATTGTTTAATGTTCTTGAGAGACTCTAAAAATAGACCGGAGCTGGAAAACGGGATACCAAGGTAGCAGAAGACTTTAATAATTTCTAACTTCTCATTTTCACAATAGAACGTGTTAATTCTTTCTTAAAGTTCACCCTTGTGAAAAATGAGGACCTTCGTTTTTTTCTTATTAAGTGAGAGACCGTTGATAGTACAATATGCTTCTAGGCATTTTATTTTCCTTATATATATATATATATCCTTATATATCCTTATATAATATCAACAGGGGAAGATGCAAAAATTGCCAAATCGTCGGCATATGCGGTGCATAAGATGTCGTGTCCGGAATCCATTGGGATGCCCTCAAGCCCATACTCTCTAAAGAAGACCTCAAAGTCGTTCAGGAATAGTGCAAAAAAAAGCAGGCTTAAGGTCCATAGTAGTAGGCTGTGTTTAACAGAAGGCAAGGCGTTGACGAAATCTACGAACAAGACGTAAGCCTTTCTTTTCAGTTGACTTAAATATATTTGGGAGACTGCATTTAAGATAAAAATGTTATCAATGCATCCCCTTTCTTTTCGAAAACCTGATTGAAATTCTGGGAGTGTACCGCTTTAGTTGGCCCATTTAGTCAGTCTTTCGTTTAGTATTTGGGTGAATGTCTTGGCTACACAATTCACCAACGAGATGCATCTGTAATTAGATGGATCTTTTGCGTCACCTTTCTTATGTATCATTGTTGCGTGCGACTCAGACCACGTCCGAGGAACCTCCCCCTTCTAAATTATTTTATTAAACCAGTTGGTGAGGTACCTCATCCAATTACTTGGAAGATTTTTAGGAAATTCGTAGTTTAAGCCATCTGGTCCTGGAGATTTGCCTGATTTGCATTTTTTTAAGACGGAGGTCAGATCCTCGCCCGTGATCAGACTGTCCAGGAGAGGGTGTCTTGTTTCAGTGAGTGTGAAGTTTCAGTCAACAGTCCGAGGGGGGAAGAGACGGCTAGATACTCGCCTCATTCGTCTAAACTTATATAGTTCGTAGCATTGAGTCTAGGTTTGAATTTATTAATAGCAGCCCAAAAGGCCTTAGAATCACGGCAGTTACTGACTGTTTCGGAAATGGTTTTTTTTGTGAGACTTTTCTTTCTGATCTAATGCTTTTACAATGTTTTTTTCAGCAGCCTTGTATTCTTTTGTATCTGATTCGCTAAAATTTGAGTTATTACACTTTCTAAGCCATCTTCTCGCCTCCCTCTTAGCCTCTGCACAGCTTTTATCATACCATGGTTTTGAAAAGTAGTTCTTTATCGAAAGTGTCATTGATCCCCCCGTTTTTTTCATTCCAGCCTCTTGAGCAACTCTTTTTTTTATGGTGGTGAAACTAGTATTTTCCTCGTTTGTGGATCCAGTGGGGTGCTCTGTCGGATGATTGTGACTCATTATGTGAACAAATGTATCTTTGACCCCCTCCTCCCATCGCATAGATTCAAAAAACCTTGGTTCCTCTCTTTTCTTCAATGCTGCCTCTGGTATAAGATTTAACTCCAAGATCAGGGGCATGCGATCAGATCTTGTTGTGAGATTGAGTACCCTAAAATTACAAACCAAGTCGGCATGAAAACTATCACAGATTGCGTAATTAATGACACTTGGTTTATACGCACCATGGTAAGCGAATTGTCCGAGATTGGCCCCAGGCAGTTTCCCATTTAAAATTGTTAAATTACATTGTTCAAAAAACATTCAATTAATTTTTCACCTCTGGAGTTAACTTCTTTATCAAGTGATTTTCTAATGTTTGCCATGTTATGGGAGAAGCTGTGATCGTTTTGACACCTTATATTTCCCGTTTTTGCGTTAAAATTGCCACCTACGAAAATTGGGATCTGGGGGAATCTGTCACCAACTCGATCAATTAGTTTACTCAAGTTTTCTAGAAATTTTTCGATTTCTGACTGCGGATTTGAGTAAACGACAGCTTCTAAGAATCGCATATTTAAACCAGTTATTTTAATCATCAGAATCTCCAGAGAACACTTGATCAGGTCATGTTTGTAAGAGCCCCTTTTGTTATACGCTATGACTAATCCCTCCCTTGCACGAGCCTTTATTTTATCTTTAATCGCATACGAGAAGACCAGATTGTATTTCGCCGACCAAAACGAACTAACATTATTCGCTGTTAACCATGACTCTGAGAAATATAAAATATCATAGATCATTACGTACTCCATGATGTCCGCTGCATTCTTAAATCCAAAGACATTCCAAAAGACTAACCTTATTCGAGGATCGTCATCGGCAGAATCGTTCTCGTCAGTCCTTATCGTCTGTTTACATCTCGTAGCCGTGGTATCAGTATGAGTGTTGGTAGAAATCTGCTTTTCCGGGGTGTGTGCTGAATTTAATCCGTCATTCAGTCATTTTAGCTTTGGCTGATGCTTGGTTCTGGTTGATTTCGGGGTGTTTTCTAAAAAGTCCAACGAGCCATTCGACCTGGAGCTTGTAGAATCCGATGTAGGTCGCCCTCTTCTGGGTTTGATTGTGTTTTTCGGGTTTGCAAAGTTTTCAACAGCCTGGCTTGTGGGTGTATGTGTTTCTTTCAGGCTGTCCTCCCTCAGGATGTTTTCTATTTCCTTGTCTGATAATTGTTGATTTGCCGTGTATAAGCTCGTGCCCTTTATAACCGTAACCTCCCCTATACGTTTGAGTATATATCCGGCTTTCAAGAGAGGTTTAATAGCCTCTCTTTCGTCTGGTGTGGTGTCATTAGAAATTGCGAAACCAAGTGTTTTTAATTCTGCAATTTTATCAAAAAATGCCTTCTTCCATCGTGGAGCGATGAGTTTAATTAAAATAGGTCTGTTTTCGCCCTGAGCGAATTTACCAATTCTGTAAACAGTGACTACGCATACCTCCTGAAATATAATTCCTGCTTTATTTTTGGTTTCCATGACCTTGTCTATTGTATTTCTCTCCTTCTCATCGGTGTCAGGAACTTTGTATGAAATTAGGTTGTTTGCTCTCGAAGATTTTTAGCAAATTTTCTGCTTTTGCTCCACGTTTTCAATCCGTTTTTCTACTTTCCCGACGTGCTTGATTGTGGCAGCTAGTGTTGAGTTAATATTCTCGATATCCTATTGGATCTTCTCGTTGGTTTCCTTCATTCCTTTAATGTTAGCTCTGATTTCGAGGAGAATCGAATTTGTGTAAGTTGACATTGTATCCACAGAAAATAGGAAACAAACTCCACTTTAACACTTCACTGTCACAGAAAGCCTTTACAGGGGTCGAGCAGCACGAAGTTTAGGAAGTTACAATCACAACTTGTTTGGGGCCAAGAAGCGAGGGAGCAGTCGAAGGCACGTCTACTAACCGTGACAGTAGGCACGAGACTTCCTTCTAGGAAATAATAACTTGTTACGATCAAAATGAAAAAAATTGTATCAGCAAATAAAAATAATTTAAATGAGTACTAAATAGCTTAAAGAAGAAATATCATTTATTCTTCAAATTTATCATATGTATCATCAATTCCGAAAAATAATAACTTTTAACGCTTTAGAGTCTTAAAAAATGGTTTGAACCAATAATAATTATTCAAGCAACTCCGAATTAATTGTAAAATACTGGGAAACTGGTCGTGCATCGAATAAAAATCACTCAGGATATTTGTCATATAGCAGTAACAATATTTGAAGGAAAATTATAATCATATGATTTTGTGTAGGATCTACTTTGCGTAGAAAATATGTTATTTACTATTTTGAATATGTTGTGCAGAATATATTTCGTGTAGAATATATTTTGTGTAGGAAAAATATTGGACATAATATTTTTGTCTACAATATTTTAAGAATATCATAATAATAAAATATTACTATTCAATTCTGTGTAGAAAATATTATGTGTAAGGAAAATATTTGACAGAATAACTTTTGTACAATATTTTTTTAATCTTTTCAGGATAAAAGAATGACTATTTATTTCTGTGTAGGAAATATTATGTGTAGTAAAATATTTGGTGCAGGAAAAATATGATCAGTATGAGTTCCCGTGCAGAAATTGCCAAGTTTCTTCCCGGTTCCAGACTTGGGCCAGGCTGGGGGCCCCTAGCCTGGATCTAGCTCGAATTTTGCAATGGCTCGAGCTTGGGCCCAGCTAGTGTCGAAGCTCCAAAAATTGACGACAGATGGCGTAGTACTATTCTCTTTGTTTCCTTATTACTTGCGAGTGTTGAGTGTAAATCTTTACAAAGTGGCAAATTTGGTATAAATAAAAATTCGTAAAGTATCTTAATCAGTAATTTGAGTGATAGTTTGAGCCAAACTGAACTTATAAATTTTGTGTGAGTCATTGAGAATAGTAGTGATGCTGCTGATTGATGATGGTTGATAAACAAAATACAAATCATCATTGAAGTTAAATTGATAAAAATGCCTCAAATAAAAAGCACTCTAAAAGACCAGAGGCATCGAGCACTCGTCAGTATCCCATATTTACGCGGTGAAAGTGCAAGTAAGTTCTTATATTAATTCTAAATAATATTTTTACATTAAGATTACACGTAACTTCTAACCTCAAATTGAGAAAACTTTTTCGTCGAATTATCAAGTGTAAAAATGTTGTTAATTTATGTAATGATGTTTAAGACTTAGATTTATAAAACAAATATGGCGGACGTGAATTTTTAAATTATAGTATATAGATGATCATGACGCAGAAAGGTGGTAGAAATTTAGGACGCGCAAATCGAATAAGTGACTTTTTGAATTGACGTTTTGATTTTTTTTCGATTTTTAAATATTACATATTCATTTGTTAACTTTAAATTTGAATAAAAAAATTTCTCCTTAATTTCGGCTTTTAATTTTAAAATTAAAAATTGCTAGGAATCGATAATAAACTAGGGCCAAGCTTGGGCTAAGCTGGGCGATCGAGCCTGGCCCTGGCCAGATTTGGCGTTTCATTCAAGCTTGGCCCAGGCTAGATCGCCAGGCGAAGGCCTAGTTTTGCCAAGCCTGGGCCTAATTTTGCCAAGCCTGGGCCCTGTTTGGGCCATGACCAAATTTCTACACGGTTTGTGTAAAATATATTTTGTGTAGAATAAGTTGGTATAGGAACAGCGTTTCCCCCGACACCCTAAAAGTTGAATGTTCTATGGCAATGCCTGTTCATATATTTAATTTTCACATGTTTTATGAAAGCCTTTTACGTTTTCAAAATGATAGAAAAAAATTGTATTTTAATATTAACGAATTATATACTCATTTAACACATACCAAGGACATGAAAATTCTTGTTGACTCAAATGCGATATATTTTCTTAATAAATGAATATATGATGGACTTCTTCCAAATGTCCACTTAAAGAATACTTTTCAGTAAACTTCAACCCACATACTTCGCAAAAATGTGCCATCCTTGCACTTTGAATAGAAACATTGAAATAAAACTCAGAGACTACTTACCTGTGTATTTAAACAATTTTAAGCGATACTTCCTGTCTCGCCATTCTGTTGGCAACTTCTTCAACAGTGCCACACTGGCGCCTGAGCGACGACACAATTATCCGCAATTAAATAAGAATTTTCAGCCTTTTCCTAAACGTATTATACAGGACTTCGAAACTTTGACCCTAGTAACTTGTGTATGAAAGAGAAAAGCATAATTTTCATTTAAAAAAGATTTCTTTTCGCCTCTTTGAAGTATAGTGTTTTCAACTGAACAGAAAACTTAAATTTTATTATTTAAATTTTAAATTATGTACTCTGTCCACGACTTTTTACGTTATTAGTATTTCATTACAATATGTTAGGTATATGAAGTTTACATTTGGTGAAAAATATATAAGTAATTTCAAATTAACTTTGGAATTCATGTGCCTCGCTAACTTCATAGTCTTAATGCTTGAAATATTATATTTTATAGTTTTTGAAAGTTAATGACGTCCTAAACTATAAGAATCAAGACAAAAATCCAGACTAAATGTAAATTTTATAACAAATTATTTCATTTCAACACATCCTGATTAATGAAATGCATTATCCCTAGGTCAAAGTTCAACATTTCGATTAGTTTTCCTGAACATCTCATAGGTATATTGAAATTTGTTTGTTTGCTTCATTAATTGAAAAACCATCCCATACTTTGGAAAAAGTTTTTTCGAAGTGTGTCATAATCTGCTTTCAGACAATAAAATTAATAAAATGAGGTAGTTTTTCATAGATTATTACATTGTTTTTTACTATAGTTGTTTTTGAAAACAATTACATTATTTCACTGTATCGTAATTTTTTGGAATATTTTATGTGATTAAATTAAAATTGTACGTGAGTTTGGAATAAGCACGCTAATACGTCACAACTCTGGCAGGTTCAAAGTTGGTGGGAGGTAGGATTATGCCGTCCTGTCTGAATCCACTCGTAAAGATTTGTGAAGAAGTTGAGGTTAGGTTGGCTTGAGGTTTGCAACAGGGTGGGTGGACCGGGTTGGTTGTAGCATGGCGGGGTAGAGAGAGAGAAAGGCAAGGCAGGTAGTGGCGACGATAGATGGAGACAGAGTACGATAGGAAGCGGGATCGTTTGAATTGGATTCATGGCTAGCGGAGCGCGTACCAGCAAGAAGAAAAGGTATTTAAATTAGGAAGTTTTAAGTACACCGAAAGGAGAGAACGAAAGAAGGAAGGCAAGGGAAAAGTTAAGAAAAACTGTAGAAAATGACAGATTGGGAGCGAACAGCGTGAGATCAATTGAGGCATTCCTCAAAAGGAAGAGAGGGGAAAGGGAAGCAGTGAAGGCAAGGAAGATATAGGGTTAAGCTTGAAAAATACAAAATTTTTCTGATCGCCGTCAGGAAAACATGGTTTCGTAGAGAAGGGTGAGAAAAATAAAGGGACAGAAGGAAACAGAGCTGAGGCTAAAGATCCCATGGGAGAGAAAAAATTGACAGAAACGCGCGTAACGATGATAAAATTAATGGGGATATATGAGCAAAATCAGGAGAAAAGGGGCAGAAAATAAAGAGAGAAATACGGCGGGAAATGGCCGCATTTAGGAAAGAAATGAGATAATGAGAAGAAGTCAGAGAAAAGCTAGAGAAAAGGATGCAGACGTTGGAACAAAGACTAGAAACGCAGGAAGAGACTAATAAAACGGTAGAGGAGTTGAAAGGTAGGATAAAAAATTGAAAGCTCAAACCGGAAGTTTGGTTGTGGGGAGAGTAGGAATAAGGAGAAGGAAAGGTTGAGAAAAATAGAACAAAGAATAGGAAAGATAGAGAGAGATAAAAGAAAGAGAAACATAGTGATGAAGGGTCTAAGATCAGAGGGAAAGGAACTGAAGGATGGAGTGGAAGAAGTACTGAAAATGATTGATGTTAAGGTAGAGATAGAGAAAGTGCGAACTATAGCAAGCGAAGAGCGAAAGGGGAGAGAATGATACTGGTAAAACTAAAAAAATGGGAATATAAGAGGGAAGTGATGACAAAGAAGAAAGTGTTATATGGAAGCTCGGAGAGAACAGAGGAAGATTTGACATGGGTCGAAGGGAATATGCAGTATGAGTTGAGAAAAAAGCGGAAGAGGAAACAAGAAAGGGGAGAAGAACATGGGCTAAGTATGGGAGAATACAGATAGAAGGTGTATGGTAGGATTGGGACGAGGACAGGGTAGACTCAATAAAAATGGAGGTGTCGGGAAACTAGGAGAGAAAAGAACGGGAGATATAGAAATATGAAATAGTAGGAAGCAAAAAGAGACGATAAACAACAGTATGGAACATTGGAGGATATGTTACTAGAATATAGTGGGCTTGAAAAGGAAGGATAGGGAGTTTATGAGAAATTTAACACAATGTGATGTATAAGTAATGATGGAGACGTGGCCAGATGAGAATGAATGGGAAAGAGTAAGGGGAAGATTAACAAGAAGTTATAAATAGCAGGTTCAAAATGCACAGAGAGAGAATAAAAAAGCAGAGAAATGAGAGGAATGTTAATGGGAGTAAGGAACGAATGTATTACAGAGAAGGATAAGAAAGAGATGAAAGAAAAAAAGAAGGATTGACATATGGGAGGTAAATATGGCAGGAGAGAGGTGAAAGATAGTGGGGGTTTACGTGATCAGTGATATGCAGGAGAAATTAAAGGAGATGAGAGAACTGAAGGAAGAAAATAAACAAGAAATTAGGCTTATAATAGAAGGAGATTTCAATGCGAGAACAGGAGATAGAGGAGAAAGAGAATGGAGTGGAAAGCCAGGGAGAAAAAAAAGACGGAATATTGGAAGGGAAGGGATGAAATTGCTGAAGAGCCTAGAGGAGATGGGATCATTTATCTAAAGCGGAAATATAGGGGGGGGGGATGAGGAAGGAGAATAGGAAGGGAAAATACACGTTCAGGAGAAAAAAGGGGAACAGTAATCGAGTATGTGGTAGTGGACGATGAGGTAAGAGAGAAGGTTAAGAAACTAGAGGTAGGGAATTATATAGATTCGGATGACTTTCCGATAATAGTGACATTAGAGGGAGAAAAGAGAAATAACAATTAGGCTACAAAGGAAGCAAAAGTGAGAAGTGCAGGAAGAGGGAATTGGTCAATGGAAGGTAGAGAACAGCATGAGGAAAAGGTCAAGAATATCAAAATGGGAGAAGGAAGTGTAAACGAGGAGATGAAAATAATTATAGGAGAAATAAAAAGTGTATTAGAGTGCACAAGCAAAAAATAAGTCAGTGAAGGAGGTGATAGAAGTGGATGGACTGAGGAGTGTAAAGAAAAGGAGGAAAAGAGGGGTGGAGTTCCGAAAAGCGCTTACCTCCGATTAATTTGAAACTCCGTATACCTATGTATTTTGACGTGCTGATCACGAATATGATAGTGAAAATACCCGCAAATTTGATTGTCAGGGTCAAAACCCCAAAAAACTATACAAATTTCATGTTTTTCCGTTTATTTCAGTAAATAATGAAAATTTACGAAAAAGCTTTAAACAAAAGTTTTAGATCTTTTGAAAATACATATTTTATGTTGAATATGTTTTTACCCTACGACTGACCGTTTCAGAGAAAAGAAGGGAAATGTCGGTACGAATGGTAGAATTGCTTAGGTCACACACGGCACCCATTCAAACCTGTCATGGGGGGCGGGAAGGCACCCCTATGACTGGCCACAGAAATAACTTAGGTTACACACGACCCCCTTTCCAACGTGTCATGGGGGGCGGGAAGGCACACTTATGACTTGCCACAGAAATAATTTAGGTCACACACGACCCCTTTTCCAACGTGTCATGGAGGGGGGGGGGGGAACACCCCTGTGACTGGTCACAGGAATAATTTAGGTCACACATGACCCCCTTTCCAACGTGTCATGGGGGGCGGGAAGGCACCCTTATGACTTGCCACAGAAATAATTTTGGTCACACACGACCCCCTTCCCAGCGTGTCATGGGGGGGCGGGGAGGCACCCCTATGTCTGGCCACAGAAATAATTCAGGTCACACATGACCCCCTTTCCAACGTGTCATGGTGGGAGCGGGAAGGCACCCCTGTGACTGGTCACAGAAATAACGCAGGACGCATACCATCCCCATTAGTTCCCTAATGTTTCGTGGAAACATATCTTTTGCCATTAAACAATTTTTTAGCATTAATGCCTACATGCGGATAGTACTTGGATGGGTGACCGTTCGGGAATACTGCGTGCTGTTGGCCCGTTGTGGGTGTGGTGATCCCACACATGTAGTTATTTATTACAAGAAACTATCCACCTAGAAACACTTCCAGAATCGGGTAGTGTCACGCCTACCCCGAAAGGGAAATGGCTTAATGGTATACATACGCACTTCGCCGTGGGGATATTTATCGTCTATTTTCTCGAAAACTATCAGTCGTAGGGTAAAAACGTATTCAACATAAAATATGTATTTTTGAAAGATCTACAACTTTTGTTTGAAACTTTTTTGTAAATTTTTTTTATTTACTGGAATAAACGGAAAAACATGAAATTTTTACAGTTTTTTGGGGTTTTGACCTTGAAAATCAAATTTTCGGGTATTTTCACTATTTTATTCGTGATCAGCGCGTCAAAATACATAGGTATACAGAGTTTCAAATTAATCGGAGGTAAGCGCTTTTCGGAACTTTATCCGAAAAGAGTGAACCAGGATATTGAGATGGTAGAATGGAACAAATACTTCATGGTACATATTACTAGGAGTGGTAGAAAGCAAAGTAAAGGAAAGAAGGAAAATATGGTAGGGAAACAGGTGCGAAGAAGGACATTACAAGGGAGGAAATAGTTAAGGTATTAGAGACAATGAAAGATGAAAACGCACCTGGGACATATGAGATTCCAAATGAAGTCTGGAAATGTGGGGGGGACAGAATTGAAGGAATGGGCATGGATTAATGGACAATATATATAGTTTCTGAACTATCTAGTGAATAAAAGAATAAGGATCAAAAGGGGCCATGATAGCGTTTCACTACATTATTATTCTAAGATACTGGAAAAAATTAAAACAGACATTATTAATATTTACCATACACAGCCCTTAAGGCACTGATAGATATCATATGATAAGTTGGACTTGAAATGAAGGGCGAAACCACCCTTAAATCAAGCTAAACACCTTCAGAAATTATTTTTGACGTTTATTTTGGAAACGGTGCATCGGAAAAAAATTATTTTCAACAGACAAATGGTTAAGAAATTTTTCTCTGTGGGGCACACTTGACGAGTAATCAACCTTCAGAGTAGAGGGTGAGTTGTACCGCGCGGGTGGCACGCTCCTTCCGTAGCTCATATCTCGGAGTGAGGTTATTTCTAGATAAAAGTGTATATGTTACAGGCAAAGTCTGATGTGCCGGCACACCGCTGTTTGCCTAGTCCCTCCGCGAATTGCCTGAGCGGTGTCAGGCAAAGTCCGAAGTAGCACTTTCACTTCGGACTCTGCCTAGTCAAATCGCGAAGTGCCCGACAGGCTCAGGCAAAGTCCGGAGTAAAAATAAAACCTTTGGGGTTTACTTTTCCCGCTGCACTGTGGGCTGGCTCGGGAACTTACAATTCAAAATAGTCTACAGGTCGCAATTGTGAACGGATTTAAACGTTTTTTTTTAGAAATGATCAGCAGTAAATTTTTAAGAAAGCTTATGGAGTATATTTATCAATTTTTATTTCAGTATAATTATTTATTCAACGCAAGTTTTTTTCTCTAAAGAAATTCAAAAATGATCTCGATATGTATCATATTTAACGTAGATGTACTTGGAAAACATAAATAATTCATTTTTAATATTTTTTTTGTTCTTTAGTATAAATAATTACCGAATTCAAGCCTTTTCAGGAAAAGCCGATTATTTAAAGCGAATTTACAGACTATACATATATTCAATACAAGTTACCAGTCTACTATTTGTAATAATTAGATTATTAATAACAATAATAACAACAATAATATAATAATACAATGTGCCGCTGTGTAAGGATAACAGCGGTAAAAACAAACTGCGCACTACACCATGCTTCTAATTTTGTACCTACAACATCATTGCAAATAATTCATAACATCGTAATAATAGTTATTTGTGATACAAGTGCGTAAAATAGGTGATTGTGTGCGAGTGTGAATTTTGCAGCATAAGCCGGAGGCTCGAAGCATGAGTCGGTGGTTAGCGCACTAGCGAAGCGAGTGCAAAGCGAGTGCGAAAACGTAGACGAGTGCTTCGAACCGCAGGCGAATGATGCAATCATACGAGTTACCAATCACCTACGCGCACGTGTATCACACGTTATTTTTTGCAACGCCCGTCCGAAAAAGTTGTCAGGTGGTGGTAACGAAAAATACTAATATTATATTGCATAGAGTGAAGTAAAGAAATTACAAAAAAAAAAATTTTCAATGTTTGAAAAAAATGTTCTGGAAAAAAAATTTGTGCAAAAAAATGTTTGAAAAAAATTTGGTGAAACAAAATTTTTGAGAAAAAAATTTGTGAAAAAAAATGTGAAAAAAAAAATTTCGAAAAAAAAAATTTGGTGAAAAAAATTTTGAAAAAAAAATTCGTTGAAAAACATTTTTTGGAAAGAAATTATTGAAAAAAAATGTTGGCGTTCATGATTTCTTGCCCCCCGCGGGACGGGGGGGGGGGGGCTACGAAACCCTAAAAACAAAACTTCAATCATTAAAACATTCGTTCAAGTTAAATGTAAATTGATTTCAAGAAGATACCAACACCAGTGTTTAAAGTTACCTATGCATGCAAACGTCAACTTTAGAGGTGAGTGTTGCAAAAATTAACTTATAACATCCTCGTATCATCAGTCACTTGACTTAGTCCGTGGCTATGACGAAAAATCGGGTTCATCCGAGAAAAAGTTCAAACAAAAATGAATAATGATACAATAATAATACAACATTAATACAATAATAATAATGAATATAATTAAATTAATAATAAATTATCATAAATTAATCACTTTATTATTAATTTTATTATTATTATTATCATTATTATTGAATTAATATAACAATTATTCAAAAAAAAAAAAATTTAATCCAAAATCAACCAAAAATGCATTCGACATATTTGTTCTGTAACCATCGTAAGCCTGACACATTAATGGTCAACAATGATAATTAGAATAATATGATATAATAATATAATACGAATAATATGCAAATAAAAACTCTGTCTTCGATTGAATATCTGGTTTTTAAATGGTTTATGACAGCAACTATTGTAATTATTGAGAGCTTTTAGACACCCAATATCATTTTTAAAAACTATTGCCCATTGCCCATTGCCAATTGCCCTTTTATTAAAGTACTTTATTTAAAGCGAATTTACAGACTATAAATTCCATACAAGTCACGAGTCTATTATTTGCGATAATTAGATTATCAATAACAATAATAATAACAAGTATATAACAATAACAATAATATAATATAATAACAATAATTGGCAAATAAAAAATCTGTCTTTGATTAAAATAGGCAAATTGAATATCTGGTTTTCAAATGGTTTATAACAACAATGATTTTAATTATTGATAGTTTTTGGACACCGAATATCATTTTTAAAAACTGGTTCTTAGCAATTACACTTTAAAACAAAATTTCCTTCCAATGTCGTATTAGTTTCGTAACTAATGGAAAATTTTTCTCCTTACTCCCTTGTTACGAGGCGACAATTACCCCCACTCTACGCCTAATTAGCAGAAGGAAGCAGAAACTTGGCAACGAGAAAAAAATAAAGATAAAATACTTAGACAAAGCGGAGTGCCTAGACAACCTACTAAATTCCAACCCCGCCCGATGACAACTAGACTTTCCGCAAATACCACACCCCAACAGGCGAGAGTACCAAACTCGAATTTCCCACTAAGCGAAAGATTAAAGATGTCCTGCCACAAGTGCGGAAAACCTGGTCATTTTGCATCCCAATGTTTTTCAAAACTTCAAAATTTTCAACTGGGACAGTTCCAAAAAAGACCACCGGAAGTGAAAATTATTCAAGAACAACAGGAACCCCAAGAAGAATGTTTAGAAGGGGAGGAGATGACAACGGAGGATATCCAGGAGCACATAAATTACGAGGACCAAGCAGAATATCTAAATTAGCCGGAAAATTACAATCAATACATGGAAGAAGAAGAAGCGATGGATCAATATACAAATTAATAGTAGAGAGCGGAGCAGCAATCAACATAATTAAGAGAAACCATTTACAGCCCGACCAAGAAACCTTCAAGTTTCATAAAAAGTTCTCAATGGGAGACTATCACCATGAAAGTACGGAAGCCACTTATCTGCAGTATTTTGGAAAAAAACAACTTTTCCACATAGTAGAAGAAAACTTCCTATTATTAGAAGATGGAATAATAGGATTGCCATTCTTCCACAAATATCCCAGATATGCTATCACAAAAACTGATTTGATAATCGACAAATGGAAACTACCATTGCATTTTGAGGGAGACTACCTACCCGGAAACTCAACAAAAATCTGTAAAATCAAAGTACCCGACGAAGAAAATCAAATAATTTGGATAGAAGACCAAAAAGAAATTCCTGATGGGCTATACGCGATATACAATAATAAGGTAGAAATACCATACTATAACTATTCCCAGAAACCCATCAAAATACCAGAGGAAATTAAATTCAGCAGAATTACGTCTGTAAGATCACGAGACGTAGATCTTGTCCAAAAAGGGGGTGATTACCTTTCAAACTACTTCAAACGATTGGAAAAACTTCAAAATTGCCTGAACCTAAAACATATTGAACCAAAAATTAGAGAACGGATAAAAGAAATCGTGACTCAATACTCAGAAGTCTTTTCCTTAGATGGAGACCCCCTACCCTGTACAAATCTAACTGAACATGAAATAATCTTGAACTTAGGAAAAATTATCAACTTAAGATCCCATAAACTACCGGAAAAACACAAGGAATTCGCACTTAACGAAACAAGTGAATTACTGAAAAAAGGTATAATAAGAGAGTCCCAATCACCTTTCAATTCACCACTATGGATAGTCCTTAAAAAAGGAGGAAAGCTTAGAATGGTAGTAGATTATCGTCAGATTAATAAAGACACCGATCAGGATGCATACCCTCTCCCGGTAATAGACGATATTCTCGACCAGTTAGGAAATGCAAAGTTTTTCTCAGCCTTCGACCTTAGTGCAGGATTCCACCAAATCCCCATGAAGGAAGAGTGCAAAAAATATACAGCATTCTCTACTATACAAGGGCATTTTGAATATAATAGGATGCCATTTGGTCTAAAAAACGCACCCGCTACCTTCCAACGTATGATGGACAATGCGTTCAGACAACTAATTGGGAAAGAATGTTTCGTTTACATTGACGATATTGTAATATTTGGAAAAACGTTAGAAGAACATAACAAAAATTTAGTAACTGTCCTGGAAAGAATGAAACAATTAGGCTTGAAATTAGAACCATCAAAATGTGAGTACCTACGTCCAGAACTAGAATACCTAGGCCACCTGATCACCGCAGAAGGAGTTAAGCCAAACCCTATTAAGATCAAAGCAATCCGAGAATTCAAGCAGCTGAAAACACCCAAAGACGTGCAATCATTCTTAGGATTAGCCGGATATTATAGGAAGTTTATAAAGAACTTTTCATTTATAGCTAGACCATTCACCAGGTTAACTCAAAAGGACACAATTTTTGATTGGACTCCAAAGTGTGAAGAAGCATTTAAAAAATTGTATAACGCATTAACAACATCACCAGTATTGAGATTCCCCGATTTTAAAGAAGTATTCACTCTAACAACCGACGCATCGAATCAAGGATAAGGCGCAGTGCTATCCCAGGCCGGCCGGACATCCTTGCTTATTTATCAGCAGAACCCTTAATAAGGCAGAAGAAAATTACAGTACCTCAGAAAAAGAACTCTTAGCTATAGTATGGGCAATGAAAAGGTTACGTCAATACTTGCTAGGAAACAAGTTCAAAATCCAAACTGATCACAAAGCACTCATTTGGTTACACAATGTGAAAGACCCTAGCTCGCGACTCTTACGATGGCGATTACGGCTAGAGGAATATAAGTATGAAATAGAATATGTTAAAGGAAAGGAGAACAAAGTAGCAGACTGCTTATCCAGCAGGGTTGCAAAAATAGTAATTAGTCCATTAACAATTAAATAATTAAAGATCAATTATCAATTAGAATTTTTCAAATTATGAATTAAAATTTAATTTCTAATTAAAACTTTTTCAATTGAGAATTAAAATTTAATTTTTAATTGTAATTTTTTTGAATGAGAATTAAAATTTAATTTCTAATTAAAATTTTCCTAATTAGGAATTAAAAGTTAATTTCTAATTGAAATTTTTGTAATTGTGAATTAAAATTTAATTCATAATTAAAATTTTCCTAATTAAGAATTGAAATTTTATTTCTAATTAAAATTTGTCTAATTGAAAATTAAAATTTAATTTCTAATTAAAAGTATTCTAATTGACAATTGAAATTTAGTTTTTAATTTTAATTGTTCAAATTGACGATTGAAACTTGATTTAACTATTTTTAATTGGAATTATAATTCAATTATCTGTTTTTAAATAATTAACTTATTAATTGATTCGTCATCAACTTGAAATTGGTATTGGAATCAAGAAAAATACAAATTTCGTGTGGAATGAAATAATTGCTTCCTTATGGAGGGAGGTTTGCAATGACCCAAATTTTAAAATATACCTTGTTGACATATTTTGATATAATTCGACCCCAGGAGCTCGAAAATAAAATTTAAAAAAATATATATTCATGCGTGCGTGTGTTTATGTGTGTGTAACTTTTTTCTGTTCACTGTATCTCGAAAAGTGAAAGAGCTACAATCATGAAATTTGGATGAGGTGTAGCTCCGATTGATATACAGGTCTGATAGGATATTGAGCTAGATCGACCATTCAGAGGTAGATTTTTTCTTGTGTTTAGAGATTTGAAAAGAACAATTTT
>CAKNXH010044315.1:0-10125 GCA_932178445.1 Andricus quercusramuli
TTTACTACAAGAAACGATCCACCTAGAAACACTACCCGAATCGGGTAGTGGCACGCCTACCCCTAGAGGCTCGCCGAAAGGGAAACGGCTTAATGGTATAAAAAAAAAAAAAAAAAAAACGCTACTAAAAATCGAAAACGCTGTGACGGGTTTCGAACCACCTAAGCTACATTTTAGGCGCTTGGTCCCGTTCGATTTTTAGCTTTTTTCTTACTCACGCCCATTTTCCTCCTACACGGATGAATTGTTCGATGTAATATTTTAACCACATAATCTCAAGGGTATAATGCCCAACCTCTCGAACTCTGTTTTTTGAAACATGGTCTTGTTTTTTTTTTTTTAATTAATCGAAAATGTGGTTCATTTCTGCGCCTGTAAACGAGCAATCCGCCACCGGAAAAGTATCCCCGTTGAACCTAAAACAGGCGCTTGAATTTCACATAGAATTTATCCTAATTCATCGTGACGGTTTTCGAGGATGCTGACCCCAGGCGGTAGGTCGTAACTCGTCCGCCCTTTTCATTGTTGCATCCTGACACGATTCGAGCCGCATTAGGTTCATTACATAATTACGAGACGATTAAAAAAAGATAGAAAAAAATCGCTTAACCCGTTCAATTTCTGTTGGGAGTTTTGGTAATTTTGCATTTTATTCAACATTACCTTCAATACTGAGAATATTGATCAATTTTCCTAATCCTTTTCAAAAATGTTTTTTCAATTATATCATTTTCAAATTTTATCAGGTAATAAAAATGTCATCGATCCATGTTTTGCGCAATTTTAGAGATTGTAACAGTATTCATTGTCGGCGGGTGATTTAGTTTGGTCTTTATCGAAAGAAAAGAACAGATTCGAGGAGATCAGATAATTGCACATATGAGTAATTCATTAATTACTCCATTGATGATTAATCAATTCATTATTGCTTCCTTATAGATGGGGGTTTTTAATTGCCTCAATTCTCGAATATATATTTAAGATTATAATATTTAAGATTATCACCTTTTTCGTTTGAAATGTGAATCATTACATGTTTTTTATACTTTTTCATACTTTTTATACTCTTATTTTTGCTCAATACTTGTAAGTTAAAAGTCGAAAATGAAAACTGAAATTTTTTTAGTTGAAAATACAACTATTACTTTGACAATGTAAATATCGTGTTGAAATATCAACTTTTCCTATTAAAACGTCAACGATCTTCTAAAGATTTCGTCTTCTTTAGCTTGAAAATTCATCTACTTTGGCAAGTTGTACTTGGCAATCATTTCAATCATTTCAGGATCTATTTGAAATGCATTTTTCATCCTCTTTGAAGACACTTTGAAGACGATTGGAAAGAAAAACGATCACTTTCTATCTATAAATGGTCAAACTATGCATTTGTCTCTTAAATTTGGTTGTAACATGAACAAATGATATTTCAATTCTTTGACAAGTCGTTGTCACTAAATATCACCATTCATGTTATTTTAAGACTATCAGAAAGAAAAACGATCACTTTCTATCTATACGTGCACAAACTGTGCATTTGTTTATCAAATTTGATTGTGACATAAACAAGAATCAATATCCATTGACAATTCTTCATCACTAAACATCAAAACTTTTGTAATTTGAAGACGATTAGAAAGAAAAAGTACTACTCTCAGTCTGTAAGTGACCACATTATGCATTTGTTTAGAAAAAAAATAATATCGAGTGACAATTTTTGTCACTAAATATCATCACTTATGTCATTTGAAGACGAGTAGAAAGAAAAGCGATCAATTTCTATGTATAAATGGTCAAAGTATGCATTTCTTTATAACATTTGTTTATAACAAAAGCAAATAATATTCATTGACAATTCTTCGTCGATGAACCTTAATTATTTCGTAATTTGAAGAGGATTAGAAAAAAAACGATTGCTTTCTGTATATAAGTAACCAGACAATCCATTTGTTCATAAAATTTGTTTATACAATAAAGGAATTATATCGAATGACCAATCTCAATCACTAAATATTACCACTCAGGTAATCTGAAAGTACTGAGAAAGAAAAACGATTTCTTTCTGCCAAAAACCGCCTAAGAAATGCATTTGTTTACATAATTTGTTTATAAAGTAAACAAATTATACCATCCAACGAAGTTTCACGACCAAACATGATCCTGCTGATATAATCAAGCAATGTCGCCTCACAAATATACTTTGCAAGCTACATTTCCAATATGTTGACATTTTGCTGATGACTTCTCTACAAAACATGTAATGATTCACATTTCAAACGAAAAAGGTAATAATCTTAAATAAAAAGAATCAGTTTAATTCAGCCAAATAGATGCATTTGAAACAAAGCAGTTGATTTCTGAAATAAAAAAGAGTAATTTTTAACTAAATAGTTGAATTTTCAACAAAGAAAGATTGCATGTCAAATAAGAAGATTGCTTTTCTACCAAAGTATTATTAAATTAAATATTTAAATTAAATCGTTCAATTTTTAACAAACTTTCAAGGAAAAAGGTAAAATAATTTTCAATGTTATTTTAAAATGAAAAAATACTTCAATTCTGATGTATTTTATTATTACCTGCAATATTCGAAAATGTGCATATTCAACAAAAAATGGAAATTAAATTTTCATTGGATAATGATAGCTCTGTTCCTTTTCGAGATATGGTGAACAGAAAAAATTTACAAACACACGGAAATTTTTTAAAAACTTTATTTTCGAGCTCCCGGGGTCGAATTATATGAAATATATGAAAAAGTATATTCGAGAATTGAGGCAATTAAAAATCCCCATCTATAAGGAAGTAATAATTGATTAATCATCAATGGAGTAATTAATGAAATAATCCGATGTGCAATTATCTGATCTCCTCGAATCTGTTCTTTTCTTTCGATAAAGACCAAAGTAAATAATCTGCCGACAATGAATGCTGTTACAATCTCTAAAATTGCGCAAAACATGGATCGATGATATTTTTATAACCTGATAAAATTTAAAAATGATATAATTAAAAAACATTTTTAAAAAGGATTAGGAAAATCGGTAAATATTTTCAGTATTGAAGGTAATCTTGAATAAAATGCAAAATTACCAAAACTCCCAACAGATATTGAACGGGTTAACCGATTTTTTTCTAACCTTTTTTAATCGTCTCGTAATTATGTAATGAACCTAATACAGCATATTAAAATTCAATTTCTGCATATTTTAATAATTATCAATTTCGTTCAAGCGGCTCGAATCGTGTCAGGATGCAGCAATGAAAATGGCGGATGAGTTACGACCTACCGCCTGGGGTCAGCATCCTCGAAAACCGTCACGGTGAATAAGCATAAATTCTCTTTGAGAGCGGAGCGCCTGTTTTAGGTTCAACGGGGGTACTTTCCCGGTGGCGGATTGCTCGTTTACAGGCTCAGGCATGAACCACATTTTCGATTAATTGAAAAAAAAAACAAGACCATTTTTTTGAAAACTGAGACAGAGAGGTTGGGCATTATACCCTTGACAATATGTGGTTAAAATATTACATCAAACAATTCATCCGTGTAGGAGGAAAATGGGCATGAGTAAGAAAAAAGCTAAGAATCGAACGGGACCAAGCGCCTTAACGCGTTCTATCGCTAACTAAACCTCACGGCTTATCTAACACTTGGAATATCGGGAAAAAAATCTTGGCCATAAAGTTAAAGTACAAGCACGTCAGGACCGTACAAAAAATATATGGTCCCCATTTTATCGAAATTTGTTATTGTAAAATTTTGTGAATTAGCGGGCTTATGAATTTGTAGGAAGTAAATAAAAATATTGAATAATTTTTTTTTTAATGTGCTATCCTTAAAACTTTGAATTATTCAATTTCCAATACTTTAAACTTTTGCATGGTCTACTTTTTAAAAATAATAGAACATTATGCTTGCTATGCGCGCACTAATTACCCTTTCTTCAGAAAAAGAACTCGGTTCATTTTCCAACATTTTTTTATAGATTTTACAGAAAATCTTATTATAGCGAGGAAATTCCTACAGTGAATTCAATATGAATGACAACTTTTTCCACTTACTTACAATTCTTTCTTTTGGTGGAAAATTAGTTTTTTTTATTGATAATAATTTTTTTTCAACTAACAAGTCAACTCGATTTTGTTTTGAAATTTGTCTATAGCCATTTGATCTTTTTGGTAGAGAATTTATTCGTTTCCTTGAAAATTTAAATACTTCTACGAAAATTAAAGTTATTTGCTCAAAAACGTATTTCTTCATCTGAAAATTTAGCTTTTTCAATTAAAGGTTTGTATATTTTGTTGAAAGTTTTTCTTTTTTGTAGAGAATTAACCTTTTTAGTTAAAATTCATGTATTTTATAAAATTTCTTTGGTTAAAAAATAGTATTTTCTTATTGAAAATTAATTTTTAAACTAAAAATTTAACTCAATTTCCTATCGAGATTCTTTTACATTCAAATTTAATCTTTTTGGTAATAAATTCAATTGTTCAGTTGAAAATTCATTTTATTTGCTTAAAAACTTATTTCTCTACCTAAAAATTAAACTATTCTATACTTTGTTAAAAATGTATGTTTCTTAGTTGAAAATTCATCAATTTAGTTTAATTTTTTTTTTCTGGTAATTTTCAACCTTTTTGGTTGAAGAGGCAACTACTGGGTTGAAAATTCCATTAAAAATGAAAAATCTTGATGGAAAATTCATGTATTTTCTTAAAAATTATTCTTTTTTGGTAGAAAATTAATCTTCTTGGTTAAAATTTTCATTTCTACAGTAGAAAATAATTATTCATATTGAAAATTAACTTTTTCATATAAAAATTTAAAAATTAATGTTTCCATCTAAAAATTTAAATATACTACACTTTTCTATTTTTTTTATAGCCATTACATCTTTTCGGTTGAAAATTTAACTATTCTGTTGAAAATTCACTTTATTTGTTCACAAACTTCTTCCTCTCTCTGAAAATTAAACTATTCTGTTCTTTGTTTAAAATTTATTTTTTAGTTGCAAATTTGTCTTTTTTTCATCGAAAATTCATCTTTTCGTTTGGAAATTTACATGATTGGTGAAATATTGTTTTTTGTTTGTTTTTGTTTGAAGATGCACTATTTTAGTTGCAAGTTTATTTCTTTTTTTTAGGAAGGAAATTAGAAACACAATATTATCAAGTCAATCTGTGCAAAAATTCTATTTTTGAACAAAAAGACTAAGAAACATTATGAATTCAAAGATCAGTTATTTAAAAAAAACATATTCGAAAAGCTCAATATATGCAAAAAGAATTGCATAGAAAGGCCTCAAAATAGTTTTCCAAACAACGTTTTAATCGGCTCATTAGAGACAAGTATATAACCAGTTTCTTATCGTACTGTTATTTAGATTATTTTTCTTTTTTTTTTTTAAATTTTGGATGAAACTTTAACTTTTAATTTTCAGTTTAAGTGTCAATCCTTGATATTTCTAAATCATTTTGCACTTTAATACTTATTTTAATTGCCAATTAGTTTGAAATTAAATTACATTAATTTCCAATGTTTCCCATAAGAATTCGATAAAGGTATCAAAGGCTTTGTTATCTTTCTAAAGGTCTCTTTTCAAATTAACTTTATTGAAGCCCTCTCTCTTTATCTATAACATTTCCATATATTAATTATTTCTTTGTCCCACAATCTGTCAAATTCCCGCGAAATCATGATGACATGTTAAAATTTCTAAAAAAACTTCAGTTTCACACAAGTAGAAACCATAAAGAAGAAAAAGACTTGTCCTTCTGTTGTTATGTCCTATATTGACAGATTTTGGTTTGTAGCCATTTTCCTATGGGTACAAACCAAAATCTGTCAATTTCGAAGGGAGTTTTCATTCTTCCGTTTCTTCCTTTTTTAAATGATTTCAGTATTCAGGGTGACCCGGTACGGTTCAGTCGCTCTAGATGGAAGTTTAAAGTATCGAAATAACAAATTTTTTAAAAGTGTGTGAAAATTAAAAAATTACAAAATTACAAAAAAATTACGTAAGATCATAAAGTTAAGCTAAATTGTAACTTTGAAATTGCAAGATTAATTAGACGAATTTTAAATTTAGAACTTTAGAATAATTTAAAAACAACCATTTTGTTTCAAATTCTATCAAAAATATCTTTGAAAAATTGATATTAGCAATTAAAATTTTTATGGTAATTGTGACAATCAAAATTGGTCTTGTGCTGATGGATTTCATATCAGATTTATAAGGGAATTAATGTTTCCCTTTCACAATGGAATATAGGGCATAGCAACAGAAGGATAAGTCTTTTTCTTCTTTATGGTTTTCTACTCGTGTGAAACTGAAGTTTTTTAGAAATTTTAACATGTCATCATGATTTCGCGGGAATTTGACAGATTGTGGGGCAAAAAAATAATTAATGTATGGAAATTTTATACATAAAGAGAGAGGGCTTCAATGAAGTCAATTTGAAAAGAGACCTTTAGAGAGATAACAAAGCCTTTTATACCTTTATCGAATTCTTATGGGAAACATTGGAAATTAATGTAATTTAATTTCATACTAATTGGCAATTAAAATAAGTATTAAAGTGCAAAAATGATTTAGAAATATTAAGGATTGACACTTAAACCGAAAATTAAAAGTTAAATTTTCATCCAAAATTAAAAAAGAAAAATACTGTAAATAACAGTACGATAAGAAACTGCAGTCTCATATATACATACATTACTAATATAAAGCGTATGATAGAAATATTTTTTCGTAGTATCCTATAAAATTATACCCTGATGAGGAGATCTAAATGATCTCGAAACATGTTGGTCCCAAAAGTAGTATAAAAAAGACGGAGAAAGAGAAAGGAAATTATTGTGAGGATGGCTTGGTTGTCTTTTTTACAATTCTCTCCCTCTTTTTTTGCACAGATTGACTTGATAATATTGTGTTTATAATTTTCTTCTTAAAAAATTTAACAAACAGAGACATTAAGATATTTGTTCTTTTGGGTTCGGATTTTAATACCGTTCTCATGGAATAGGTTTCTGGGTCAACCTTCTTATTTCTTTTGTCTTCTTTGTCTTCGGGCATCTCCCGCCGCGAAGTTCGAAGTCAGTTGTCCACTGCCGTCCGATGTTTTTTCATCACCCGCATCTTTATACGTCAATTTTTAGATACATTCTACTTTTATTTAGTGACTTAATGCGTGTTATGTACTGAGAGAAAAGGATAGTCTATATATTTGAATATTTTCTCAAATTCTACAATATACCCGAGTCGAAATATAGGCCCTACTTTGACACTCTTCACGCTGTCATTTGTAGGGGCTGAGGTTTTAAAGTAGAAGCTATTCCAATGCGATTTTTGCCCCTACTTTGGCGCTCTAATGGGCACAAATTTCCAAATCTTCCACTTGGAGCGTCAAAATAGGGGCTCAGTTTTTGCTTCTACTTTAATGCTCCACATTCTACCTTCCCGGACAAAATAAAATTATTTGACGAAAGATTAACAAGAGTAGAGTATGACAAAAACAAAGCGACATTTGCGCAATATTTTAAGTTATTTTGCATAATCATTCAACAACAATTTCTTATTAAGCATTCAAAACACCGTTTATCTAATATTGAATAAATGAATATACAACTATTTGTTGTTAAATGAAGATGCAAAATGTTATGAAATATGTACACAATGTCACAGTGTCCTGGACTCACTCAATTTTTGTTAATCTTTCGTCAATCAATATGTTTTCCGTGCACTTTTATATTCCTTTCGCTGATGAGTTATAAATACTTTTTTCCTTATAATTGTTGTATTAGAATCTTTTAAAATAGAACGAAGTAATTATTGATATCACAAAATGAACAATTATAAGCCTGTAACAGTGTGTTTCAAAAACGAACGAAGTTCTATAATGAAGTAAAACATATTAGGATATAAATATCGAAGTACACATATTATAGAACAGCATAAGTTTTATTATCCTGCTCGTTTTCCTTGTTTTGCGATTCCACTTGTACTAATGTTGGTTTCTCGCCTTCGGAACCCATATAAATATGAACCTATTAATTATTTTCATTGCTCAATCACATATACGTAGAAGACGTTTATACATTTTGATATTCTTTCAAAATAATAAATTTGTAATAATCTTAAGAAGATAATTATTATTACTACAATAGTACTAAGTAACAAAATTAAGTTGGATTAAGGCCCCATTAACTAAAAATGTTACTGTGTGGTATTCTTAATGAAAAATATAGAATAAAAATAAAATCTGGATTTAAATCACAATTATGTTAATTTTTGGCCATGACCTCTATAATTTTTGACCTAATGAAGATATTCATTATTTTCTTCCATATTCGAATAGCGTTTATCGTCTTCTTTTTCATTCGTTTCTTCGAATTTTAAAAACATGAAAAAATACATTTTCTGGAAAACCACACTTTTTCTATTTTTTCAAAAAATTTTGAAAAGTTTCTAATCATAGAAGAAAGGCATCTTATAAGCATCATGCCAGCAGACTTACAAGATATCTTCATTATCAAAGTAAAAGTTTGAAAAATGGCAAAAAATTCAAAGTGGGTTTTTTGAGAAAATCGATCTTTCAATTTTCAAGAAAAAACCCTTTTGTTAATTTTAAACCTTTTTTCAATGTTCTGTCGCGCTTTGGCAGAAGACGATGAACACTCAATTAGGTCAAAAGTTATAGAGGTTTGAAGACAAAAATTGAGTTTTTGCTCAAAATTCAAGCACAAAATTCAAATACACCTAACTTTTTGGGATTTTTTTTTGAAAATCGGAAAAATACGTATCGCCTAATAACCTCCGAAAAACAACATATTTCCTCCCGAGAGATTCTGCGATTCCAAATGCAGAACCCTGCCTGATTTAAAATGGATTCGGTCACCTGTTACGCGTAAAAACGATAACTTCAATTTTTAAAAAGGAACCGAATTGCTTTTAGGCAATTCGGTGTTTCTTTATTATTCTTTTATAATTAAGTACAGGTTTACAATCGAAGAGCAAGATTAGAACTGACGAAGGGCCACACGCCCGGTCCTACTTATACTCTAGCATTAGTATGTGGGCTTACCTAAAAAGGAAAGGCAGAGTAGATGTGGGACAATAATATAGGTCAAAGTCCAAATGCGTAACACTCCCCTTTTTAGACAAGGTTTAGTCCTCTAAACCTATTTTAAATTTTCTAGGCTTAATCGGTTCCATTGAGTTCATTAGAGGTTGAGTAGAAGTAGTATAGGTTACAATTTGTGGGGTAATCTGGTTCTTAGTTTTAACGCAGAATAAACAGAGTTTTGTAGGGAATAACGCTCTAATCAATTCAAGAATGCCACATTTGTTTAGTGCCCATAAGAGCAATAATGACAACGAGAAGTATCCTACATATTTGAGCCAGTCTAAACCAGTTTCTACCCATGTTTTCATACGCCGGTGATTAGCTATATTTTTCAACGTATTTTCGGTGTCGTCTAAACTTAAACGGGCTTGTTTAAGTTCATCGTTATTTATCGGTTTGGGGAGTTGAATTAACTTCTGTTCTAGCTTTTTTAAATCCTGTTCGTCGTAATTAATATCGTAAGTTATGTTAAACCAGTAGGTTTGCTTTTCTTCTAAATGTTTAGGTAGGTCTATCTGGTCATAATTATTATATAATTTACAATTATTGCCTGTTATTTTAACAGGATTGATTATTTCTACAACCGTTAAATTGTTGTCGCAACTTATATCTAGATTTGTTTTAACAAGAGGTATTATAATATATCCATTGGAAATAGGTATGAACGTTTCCTTATGCAGTAAATACGGAGACTGATTACAATTTAAATCGGCATATCTTTTGAAGAGGCTTGCTTCGCAAGTTTTACTATCTGTTATTTTAAGATTCGGCTGGTTTCGTTTGCAAATCAGGTAACTTGTTATTGTTTTACAATTTTCGGTCGTCTGTCTGTCTGTGGGAACGTATGTGTCTCTGAATTTAATTACTAATTCATGGTCAGGTATAATAGACAAGTAAAGATTACCCTTCTTTTGAGGAATAGGAGTGATTTTTTGTAGAGATCCTTCTTCCTTTTCTAAAACGGGTATGTCTAAAATATAAGTGAAAAGTCCTTGAACTATT
>CAKNXH010044321.1:0-12832 GCA_932178445.1 Andricus quercusramuli
AACTTAAAAAATGTCTGATTATTGGAAATTAAAGAGTAAGTCATAAACTATCGATTGGCGTAAAAAACTGAAAATCGATTTTTCCCGCATTAGGTCCCTTTCTTCGTGGACGGTCACATATGAAGACTATTCTTTAAGCGGCCGCCGCCCCTCGCCCTTTGCGCCCTTTGCGCCCATTGCGCACATTTATAATGTAAATGCTATGTGTTGAAAATGAGAAAGATTGATGTAGCAAGTATAACGTGTCGTGTTATTTTTTTTTGAATATTTGTTTTTATTTGAAATTAATACCTGTGAGTAAAATGTAAAAGGTCTATTCTTAATATATGCAAAATTTGATGAAATGCTACACTGGGTGAACCGAGGTTCAAGAAATTTCGTTAATACGATAAACGAATATTTCACTCATAATATTTCTGTAATTATTCACGAAAAAAGAGATGATCCGTTTGAGAATTTTCACATCGAGTTCGTCAATGGTTTCTCAAAGCTTGCAGATTATTTATGAAAAAAACAATATCTAATGAATTTTTCTCATATCTGAGACCTAGCTGATAGTACGTGACCTTCTTAAGGACAAATTTTGTCCTCGTGCTAGTCAACATCCTTCTCAACATATCCCGTGCAGAAATTGCCCTATTTAGCCCCAATTAAAGTAGGGTTTAGACAAGGCCCCCGTCAGGTTTTCTATTTTTAATTAAAAAATTTTAATCAAGTGTGGCGATAATCAGGCAACCATATACAAGTATTCTCTCATTTTTTATTAATATTTTCTCATTGTTCTGGTTAAAAATTAATAAAATAATTTGGAGATACAGATGGTATGTTAAGTTTTCATTTAGTGGAATTGGAGGTGTTTTATTTTGAAAACTCCAAGTCGGGAAGTCTCCACGAATACTTGGCAACGCCGAATTCAGAAACACAACCTATATTTTATCATAGTACCTTGCGTGCGAAATGCGAAAAAAAGCAAAAAAATATGGCGTATTCCATTTTTCATTTTGCCTTGGGTGCGGCGCTGAGTTGATGGACCTAATATCATTTTGACTTAGAGCATACTTCAGACATTGTATAATCTAAATATTGATTGAATTAGTGAATATCTAAGAGACGGAAAATGGAAATAGACGTCTTGAAGACCGCAGTCGTATCCGGTGAAAAAATATCGTGCTCGAAAACAAATTAATACAGGTGAGAGCGACAAGACATCTGACAGTTCTAATCCAAGTTCTCCAAAAGGTAATTTAATTTCTTTAGTATTATTTGGAAAAGAAAATGCTGAAAAAACGTATATACTAACCTCGATTATTTTTATAAATAAACTGATTGTCATAGAGCGAATAAATGTTGTTTGGAACTTCTTGCGTAAAATTACAAATTCAAAATCTAACCTCAAATTTTAATAGTTTAATTTTAAAGAAATAGTAGGAAAATTATACTTTTTTTCGCTCTGCACGCACACTATTTGTACCAACTCATAATGCAATAAATATACTTTTCGAAAAAAAAGATTTAATCTTAATTTGAAATTAGAGGAAAAACAATTAATTTAGGGTAAATCTGAGAAAACCAAACAAGGACCTGATGAGTTTGCCCTACATGGGGCGTTCGCAAGTGCGAGCGTGACGCGCCTTGTAGGTTCCTGGTCAGCTTTCCATACCAGGACCACACTAGAACTAGGGAAAACTGGCGAGAACCCGACCACAACCCAATAAAAATTTCTGCAATTACTAACATCTCGGATGTTAGTAACAAATCGTATGATCTGTTACTAATATTCGAGAAAATACAAAATGACTGTTTTTAGGAAATAAAACGCATAAGGGTTTTATAAAAGTGAGGGATAATCTATTCTGAGACGATTTTTGTTGAATAAGAAAGCGAAAATGTGATGTTAATTGCGTTGTCATTCGTAAACTATAGGAAACTTAAGTAAAAGATTCTGTTAAAAGGGAAAATTGTATGCAATTAAATTTCGATTTTCCAACCCTATTCTACAATCACAAGTTATTTGAAATAAAACGCGTTATATACATATCCTAAACTTTTTTGAAAAGTATTTAATTGAAATTTCGATAATTAAGCTATTTTGGATCGGCAAATCTTCTAATATGAGAAAAATAGCCCAGGCAGTGAGTATTTTCGTATAAATTGGAATAATTTATTGAAATAAAAACGTATATATATACACTGAGACAAATAAATAGTTGGGGCTACTACCTTTTTATTCGTAAAGCATTTATTGCTTCTCACAACTGTTCAGTTAGTAACACCGACTAAGCAATTAGTCGGCTTAGGAAGCCGTTTGCAGTATTCGTGACTAATTTACGTTAGTAACGTTTTAATAGTCAGAGCTACTAATAAATTAGTCATCTGTACTACTAATTGATTGCTCTAACAAATTGAAGTAGGTAGCGTAACTATTTAATTTGCTATCTTGGTGTGTACGAATGAGAAGGCGACAATGGTACCAACATACCTGCGGTAAAACGAGTGACAACGTTTAGACATGGCTGTCATAACTCGCTGTTCCCTTGATGTCTCGTTAGATTACAGCTCAGTATTTTTTATATATATGATGGAAGAATCAGAAGTGTTGCAAAGTCTAGGCTTCGAAAATGATATCAAGGCATTCGAAGGTATGTATAAGAAATTGTGAAATGAAACGAGTTAAAAGTTTTACTGGAAATCCTAACCTACAAAGCGCATCTGCAATTAGAAAGATCCCAGTGCATATAGGGACATATTTTTTTTAAACGTCTTATTAGCTGAACTGATATCAGCGTCCCTAAGATGTCCCAAAAAAAAGATGCCCGCGTGCCCACTGGGATATTTTTAATTCAGATTTCGGTAGTATAGTGACAACTACTCGTGCCCCAACTGACAAAAATAGTTCTTACAACTAACTCAATAGCAGTACCATTTATTTGCTAACTAAAATAGTTGTGCAAACAATTTTATTAGTTGTCCCAACTAATCTTTTTTTTTCACTGCTAATTTATAGAAGTTGCTATCTTCAAAATGCCGATTTCTCTTAGGCTGACTTGAAATTTATGCGAAATTGTCTACAAGAATATATTTTAATACACTTTGTAAATGTTATGTTTTCAAGAGATTGTATCAAAAGTCATAAAAGTTCATTTGTCTGCTACAAAATTTGTTTTCACACATACCATTATATGTTCAGTTAAAATATGCATAAGGGATTTAAGCTCTTAGTGTTGTCCATATGATTTATTTGTTGTCTTTCAAAGAATTTTTGAAGGAATTTTGAAAATAAGTTTCCAATAATAAGAATGAAGAAAGGAAGGTTGGGGTATTTTTCAGTGTAACTAGGGAAATTTGTCTGCAAAAAGTTTTACAAGATACAAAAAATAGGTTGAATTGGACATTTTGTTTCGCACTTATACAATACAATATAATATTTTTCATGCCTTTGCGAAAGTAAGCAAGTTGTTCCGGTAGCTTTTAAAACCAAAACAATAATTGTATGTAGGGGAGAGTTTGACCACAGGAAGTCAGAACAATTTGAACTCATATCGAAGTTCTTTCTAAAACTAACCTAGAAAGTTAGACACATCTAAATGTGAATAAATCCTTCGCGAAATTAAGACTTCAAAGCCAAAATGTTTTTTTTTAAACATTCATAAAAATTAACAATTCACAAGACCATGTTATTTGAGACCCTGTGAGTATCCTCGAGTGCAAACAAACACATTGTCACCTTTCAAATTAAATAAATGGAGTTCCCTAATTACTTTTAAGACTGATATTTAGAAACATAATCTGTTACAAAGTCATCTTGTGCAACGATTCATATAAATATAATGCGAAAACAGTTCGAGGTACTGTTAGGCTTTATCGATCCGTTACACTAACATTCTGAAAGAAGCATCCATCTCCGACAAAACCTTTGTCAAAGGAACGGCGCGTCCCCAAAAACTCTGATTTTGATACATAAAAAGTTTCATAACTTTTTCATCTTTGAATTAAAAAAAAGGAAGAAAGTACCTTCGAGCTATTGGTTCTCTATTGAATCGAGAAAGAGCACTTCCAAACAAAATAACCATGTGCGAGAAAACCCTTGTAATATAGCGGCGCATCCTAAAAATTCAAATCTTGACACCTAAGAAGGTGCGTAAGTGTTTTATTTTTGCATTTAGAAAAAAAAACAAGAGAATGCTTCCGAGCGTTTACTTAACTCTATCAAACTGCTAAGTAAACATCCTAAAAGAAGCAGTCACATCCGAGAAAATCCCTTATCAATGGCGCGGTGCGTCCCCAAAAACGAAAATGTGGACACACAAAGAGTTGTATAACTTTTTTATTTTTTGAAGTAATAATAAAATAAAAGAGTAGTTTTGAGCTATCACTTAGCTCTATTGAATGGCGAAAAAAACAGGCAAAAATATTAAATTACTTTAAAAACAAAAAACCAAACATGGATTTTGATCCACTCATAAATCGAACCGGACTATAATCTTTTACAGAAATATGAGTTAGGTTAAAAACATTATTTTAGGCCAATAAAACGCATTTCCGAAATTTGGCACTTGCGCCCTTATGCGGTGTTGCCCTTCATATATATTTGTCTCTAACAAGACGAACATGCTGATGACTGGAAGCATATTTTGCTTGGTTAAACCTTTTTTCCATAATTCACTACACAAGATAACTTGTTAGAAATTACGATTCTAAACATCTTTCTTAAAATTGTTAAACTGAAACATAGAAATCCCGAGACTTCGTTGATGTTCTGAAAAGATCGGTTCTCAGTTAACTTTAGAAACTTTCCAAATAATTGCAGTCGCTGATATATGAATTTACTTGGTTACGTTATACGAAAGTTAATTTCGTATAAACATAATGAATTTCAGTGTTAACAACATTATAAAATGTCTAGGTTTTATCTACGTTAAAGTACAGACGATACATACTTGCCAACCTGCCAAACGTCAGAATGTCAGAATAGAAAATTCTTGTGTGTATCTTGACAACAAGCCTCAATATTTTTTTAATTAGTCTCATGGATTCTTCGCGAGCCATGGTACATCTTCTACCAAATATGGGGTTTATTATTTTCAATCTAGGCATAAAACCATTTTGCCGCAAATAGCACAAGAACAATGCTTCCCGAATGTACCATAAGTATAAAAGTGAAAACGTTTTTAACACAGAAAAAACATAATGTAATCTTTACATCGATTTCAGAGTAATTTTTACCTGCAACAAAAATTAATTTTACGGGGTAAAGTTTATCCACCACATGGGAAATAGTTACCATGTCAACTTTATTAAATCTTGTTTGTTTCGATGCGAAAAAATTGAAGTTCATCTACTTGAAAATTACCCGCAACGAATATTCACTTCCATTTTTTCGGTGAATTGTCCTGTTTTTCTCAAACGTCAGCTAAAACTTGTGATTGAGAATCAGTTCAAAGTGTCAGAAACACATTTCATTCAAATAAAACTTAGATAGGAAAAGACCGCGAAAAAAACATTCAACAAGACGTCAATATATAACAGAGTAGTCATAGATATTCAGTGAACATGACACATTTCATTGAATAAGTTGTTTAATATCCCTTTCAAATCTTTGGCCACGCGGATCAGTTGTGAATGAACACATTCGCTTTACTTGATTTTCATTATATTTGTTTCTAAAACCGAAATAACAAATTAAACGAAATCTTTCTTCAAGAAAAATAATAGTATATACAGATAATTTCATTTTTATTCTAAAAAATGAGCAAATTTCGAAGCAATATTTAACATGTATCGAAAAACGAGACAAAATGCAAAACTTTCTATCTCTTTTTGAAGACGAAATTGGAAGATATTTAAGTTTTCGTCTGAAAATGAGACATATTAGAAGAAACTCTCGCTTTGTTTTTGATACCACAACCTTGTTAAACTAAGGACTTTGGCTGTATTTATGAAAATTTACAAAAATGGGAGGGAAAGATCACTGCAATTTAGATAACTAAAAAAGTTTCGTTCTTTTCTGAACTTGAAGGATATTTTTATTATTATTTTGCTTGAACTTTTTTTTTATTGAAACTATGAGAAGGTTTTTTATTTGTTTTTGATACGAAAAATGTGACGAGTCTTTAGTCTTATTTACAAAATCAAACAAAATAGGAAAGGACTTGACAGAGTACAAAATTCTTGTACTTTCTATTCTAAAGTTTAATGAATAAATGCCTCGCTGGAGGTAGTCAGGCACTGAAAAATTGCAGACTGATTTTTAGGTGCAAAAATTTTCAGCCTTCTATTCCCACTAGAAAAAAGTGGACGTACAAAAGGGCGTACAAAAGTACGCATAAAAGGACGTAACAAAGTACGTCATTTTGTATCCCAATTCGAGATGTCCTTTGGTACGTCCTTTTGTACGTCCTTGCGCATGTCCTTTTGAACGTACTTTTTTACGTTCTTTCGTACGTTCACTTTTTTAAGTGCGTTTCTTTTTAACAGTTTTATTTCTAATAATGAATAAAATTTGGAGTAAAATTTTGCTTCATTTCAGGTATCGAAACAGTAATTGAAAAACTTTTATTTTGTTTCTGAAAGATGTTTGTAGTCGACTTTGAAAATTTAAAGTATTTGGAGAAACTTTCTGTTTTTTCTAAAAAATGTCATCGATTATGACGAAAAACCCTTAACCTGATGCTAGAATAACCATCCACCTGAGCGCAAAAATGACTCGTGATTTCAACTTCGTTACTATTACACTGGAGATATTATTATTTTTATTTTACATACATTTAAGAAGACATTAGCCAACGTTAGATGATCAATCGGACCGTAGCCAGGAAGATTTAAACTCATATCCATGTTCTTTCTAAAAATAATCTAGAAAGTTAGACACATCTAAATGAAATTTTAATCTTTCGCAGAATTAGGTCCTAAAAGATGAAACGTTTTTATTTACATAAACATTTACAAAATTAAAAATTTATAAGACCATGTTATTTGAGTCCCTGTGTATCCTCGAGTGCAAACATACACACTGTTACCCTTGGAATTCAATAAATGGAGCTTCCCAACTAATTTAGAAACATTATCTCTTACAAATTCATCTTGTGGGAAGAATTATACAAAAAGATTCAAACGGAAAAAAACATGTTTACAACCATCAGTGGTCTTATTAATTCTGTCCTTTTGCTCCCTTGTCTTTCTGGACATACTGATGGCGGGAAACATATCTTGCTTGGTTAAACCTTTTTTGCATAATTCACTACACAAGATAACTTGTTAGAGATGGCGATTCTAAACATCTTTCTTGAAATTGTTAAACTGAAACTTAGAAATCCCTAGACTTCGTTGATGTTCTGAAAAGATCGGTTCTCAGTTAACTTTAGAAACCTTTTAAACAATTGCAGTCGTTGATATATTAATGTACTTAGTTTATCTTTCACGAACATTTTCCCAATCTTGTCGGAAGTTACTGTTGTATAAACATGATGAATTTCAGTGTTAACAACTCTATAAAATGTCTAGGTATTACCTGTGTTAAATTACAGACGATACATACTTGCCAACCTGCCAACCGTCAGAATGTCAGAACAGAAAATTCTTTCATGCGTTATGACAACACTAGCCTCAATATTTTTTTAATTAGTCTCATGGATTCTTCGTGAGCCATGGTACATCTTGTACCAAATATGGATTTATTATTTTCAATCTAGGCAGAAAACCATTTTTGCCGCAAATGGCACAAGAACAATGTTTCCTGAATGTAAGTATAAAAGTCAAAACATTCCTAATGGTCTTGTTTTTCTCAAACGTCAGTTATAACGTGTGATTGAGAATCAATGCGAAGTGTCCAAAGCACATTTCATTCAAATAAAACTCAGATAGGAAAAAACCGCGAAAATAACATTCAACAAGACGTCAATATATAGCAGAGTAGTCATAGATATTCGGTGATGATTATGACACATTTCATTGTATAATGTATTAGATACCCCTTTTGATTCTCTAAACACGCGGATCATCTGTGTTGGACACCTTCCCATTAACTTGTTTTTTTGTTAGATTTCTTTCTGAAAACGAAATGAAATTGAATGAACTTTTTGTTTAAGTAAAAGAATGGTAAATTCACATACTTGAATTTTTCTTCTAAAAATTGAGTGAATTTCGAAGCAATATTTAACATGTGTCGAAAAACGAGATAAAAATGCGAAACTTTTGTTCTCTTTTTGAAAATGAAATATTGGAAGATATTTAATTTTTTTTGGAAAGTAAGATACATTAGATTAAAAGAAACACTCAACTTTTTTGGTACCAAAAACTTGTTAAACTGGGAGTTTGTCTGTACTTGTGGAAATAAAGGAAATTTTTTTAGAAACCTCACTGCAATTTAGGTGCATGAAAAAGTTTCGTTCTTTTCTGAACTTTAGGGATATTATTACTATAATTATTATTTTGCTTCTACTTTTTTCAAATACAAATATTAGAAGAAGGTTTATTTTTGTTCTTGACGGGAAAAATGTTGAAATGCTTTAGCCTGATTTGTGAAAACAAAAAAATAGGAAATGACATTTCATTGTGATAGTTTTATTTCTGGAAATGTATCAAATTTGTAAGAGAATTTTATTTTGTTTCAGATATCGAAACTATAATTAAGAAACTTTTATTTTGTTACTGGAAGATATTTAAACTTGCCTTTGGAAAACTAAATGTATTGGACGGAACTTTATCTTTTTTTCTTAAAAATGTTCTCGGCTTCGACGGAAAAACTCGAATGATGATGCTCAACTTACTGTGCATCTGAGCGTAAAGACGAATTAAAAATAACAGTTGCAATGGAATATAATAACGAAGTACACTAATCTAGAACACACTATCTATAGGTTACCAGTTCTAGATACAACAATATTATACGCGTAGTGCAATTCAATTAAAACAAATTCTTCTAAGCATTTTATTACTTTAAATTATTGACAAAGATATTCTTCCTTTCTTCAAGAGGATGAAAAGATATTCTTAATATTTCTAGGAAAATTTTTGTTGAGGTTCATTTTAAAAAGTTTATTTTCAGAGAATATTTAGAAAGATTTTTCAAAATTTCACAAGACTTCCAAAATGATTGAAACAGAATTTCCAAGATTCCAGAGGAATTTATATAACAATAAGTTGAGAAGTAATTTTTGTTGTTGAGAAATCGTGATTTGAATTTCCATAAACTGTTGTTTAGAATTCAGATTTCTTGTCTCCGAGAATATATGAAGCCCTTGCGTACTAGTTATTCAGTGACTGTCGCTTATAATTCAGATTTCTTGTCTGTTAGAATCTAAAGGACTAAATTTTCAGTGACTGTTGCTTAGTTTTGTGAACTCTGTCTCTGAGATTCTGTTGAAACGTTAAATGCTTTTCAGATGATGATTAATAATTTTCTTGGATACTGAAGGTTGTGAATTTCAATTGACTTTCTCTCATATCCAAGTTTGTCAGACAAAGTCACTGGATTTGTAATAACCTATTTTTTCCATTTATGCAAACTGCAGGATCTGAACTTGAAAATATCGATCCGGTTCCAGGTATTACACATCTCTAGCTAAATGCCTTTCTGGGTGAGAGAAACTCGCTTGTCTCTAGTCTCGCTATACTACTGGGAATAGATTAAGATCAGTCTAGAAATCGCGTATATTACCCGCTTCAACTATTGAAATATTGATTAATTTAGAGAGGTTCAGCAATTATTGATCTTTTTACTAAAACGGCAGATACAATGTAAAAACTATGGTTCCATTTTATTTGAGCATCATTTTTTTAGCGTCCTATTATAATACCAAATCTGCTGTACAAAAGTATAACCTAGTAAGTAACATCTCCGATAGAGGTCATTTTCTCGTGCATAAATGCTGGAAAATAGCCTTCGCGACAAATATGACTTACTAGGTTATACTTTTGGAGAGCAGAAATCGTATTTCTTTGAAGCCGTTGTTCGTGCTGTTTTACTTAGCTAACTTCAGATTGAAAAGTGGTACGTACTAGCCACGAAGGAATAGTAAGGAGTAGTATCCCTGTAAGTGGGGAGTGGGACGAGCGACGTCCAAGAATTCGTTATCGCTTGCCACGAATGAAAACTCGTATGCTGGCCCGTGCACATGCGCACTTGCGGTTGCCATGCCAACGATGTCAATACGCGTTTGAATTTACGAACTTGTGCGTTGGTCGAACATAAACAAACGAACATAACCTACATATGCAACGAGATGTCAAAATATAACATAGGGGAGTGGGTATTATAACACGTGACTCTGGAAACAGCTCTGCGCACGTGCAAGCGCCAGAGCATACGAGTTTTCATTCGTGGCAAGCATTAACGAATTCTTGGACGAAGCTTGTTCCACCTCTGCTCACCAAACACATAGGGTGATACCACTCCTTACTATCTGTTCGTGGTACTAGCGAACTCAAATAATGCACAGGGCAATTGTTTTAATTTCTTGCAACTTCATGCTTAAGAGAAACAGAAAAAATTTGAAACAGAAAAAATTTGATTCTCACTTCGGTCCTGTTTCGATCTAAAAAAGTTGTACTAAAACGTCATTTAGTGGCATCAAAATAAAGTGGCATTAGAATAGAGCCACTTGAGACTATATTTTTGCAGGACTGTTCCATACCGGAAACTAGCCTTGAAATTATACTTTTTTTTGACAGTGTAGGCTGGAAAGCACGAACATATATTTGCAAACAATTTTGTAAGAAATTCTGAAACAATATACAAGAAAATGTTTTAAGAAAATGCAATTTCTAAAAAGCTATTACTGGATATCATAAGCTTTTAGCTATTATAACTTTGAAAACGCCTTAGGATTATTTTACTGTGATTTAATACATCTATTTTTGGACTGAAAGTTAACGCGTTTTTTTTCATTAACATTGATTTAGTTTTTACATTGAAAATGTAATGTTTGTAAATATTACTAATATAATAATATTACTAATAAAATTATATTAGTTTGAAGTGAGCTAGAGGATATAATGCTAGATTTTAAGGGGTACGGTCACAGTAGAATTTTCAAAAAATCGATGTTTTTTTTGTCTTAAACGATCCTTGAACATCATAAAAATAAGATACTATTCGATTTATAGCGAAATTTTTTTTTCACAAATTTTTAACGTATAACGTGAGGCCGCGTGTGCCGTGCTCGTACCCTGATTTTCGTTAGTCAAGCCTATTCGGCTTGACTAACCATCAATTGATAAATATAGAAAGGCATGTAGAGGGCCTTACTTGTCTACAAGCACAAAAATGTACTTGTAGAGCTACCTCAAATGCCAGTGAAACCGTTGAAAGGACGCCGTTCAGTTGCTTTCTGCTTTTGTACGTAAAAATTTAAGCGCATTTTCCTCAAAACAGCTTTTTTTTTAATCGGCCTGACAAATAACTTCAACAATTTTCATCCGATCGACTTCAAATTTGAACCACATCTTTATGATTGCATTTCACAGAGAATTACATACGGAATTGTCGAAAACTCTTCATTTTATGAGCATTTTTATACGAATTTTCTCAATAAAACTTCGACTGTTAACTTCAAATACCTGCCATTTTCAAAAAAAATCAATATTTTTATATTTCCGTATGTACTTCTCTAGGTATTCTTATGTAAATTAACGGAAATTTTTTTATTTTGTTCCATGTTAAAAATTGTGGACGGTATAGCTGTCAGGCCGCGGAGCCCCTAAAAAAAGGCTTCGAAAAGGACTTAACAGAAGTCGGTCATTTTGCGATAATATATAGGGGAAACCTCCCTACAGTGGATAGCAAAAATTGGTAGATTTCAGTAAACACAAAATAGGATATACATTAAAGAGCTGTTCTGACACAAATGAAGCTGATATATTCACCCATGTGATGAGATATCAGTAAAAATCAATTCGTTAACGAATAAAAAGCTATTGATATTATTTTGAGGTGGTAAAATTTTGTCCAGTGTTGGCTGGTTCGCCCTACAGTGGACATTCGATTCTACACCGCGAATCAGAATAGAAAGATGTTTTTATGCGTACCCCTAAATTATATTTTATACCGACGCTACTATCAGAAAAAAGAAAAAAGTGATATAATTTCGATTTTGCATAAAATTAGCAAAAATATAATGTCAGTTATTTCGCTCATATTTCACAACATGCCTTTCAGTGGACAGGTGCGGTGGGGTTATGATTGCCACCAATCTTGCCATGTCAAAAGTACCTAGAAAATACCTACACAGAAATTGGGCATGGTGAGGTTATCTCTACTTGAGGGAAATTTAAAATTACTCTCAATTACATTACGCTGCAGCTATGTTCAAAGTATCAGCTGATTCTGCCTTCTGCTATTTCAGTACCAACCTATGAGTGCAAATTATCTAAAACTTTTAACTGAAAATCCACTGTAGGGATGACGCTGGTATCCATAGTAGGAAAATGAGAGCCTCAAGGATTATATTTATAATAGTTTTCTTACATAGAACGTAAGCTTCTAGGGTGAAAAATATTATGGTTTAATGACCAAGGAACATATATTAATAAACAAAATCATTCTGAAAAAATTGAGATACTTGGAAAAAATTACTAAAGTGGAGGACAAAGTTTCTTGGTTATGTCAAAAATAGTTTTTTATACTTTTTTCTTTTATTATAATTAGGTATAACATGAAATTCTGTCTTATGATGCATTTTCATCAACTTAAATCATGACAAATGCGCAAATTAGGTTTACTTTAAGCATTTCGCTTTTATTTACAAATGTCCACTGTAGGAAGCTATCCACTGTAGGGAGGTTTCCCCTAAATTAATCAAATTAATCTACAATATTATCAAAACTTGTTGGAAAT
>CAKNXH010044325.1:0-12484 GCA_932178445.1 Andricus quercusramuli
GGAGTCGTGGTGGGGGCCGCCAGCTCCCACGATCTGTGAACACTGGTTCGTAGATCTACGTGGAACAAATCCGTGCTGAGAGGTAGATAAAATTGGAGTTAAATATGGCCAAAGCATATCACATATGCACATCTTAAATACCTTTGAGAAATTTGATAGTATAGCTATTGGGCTATAATTAACAATTTTAGAGTTATCACCTTTTTTAAAAACGGGACATATGCGCGCCTTTTTCCATTGATCAGGAAAAGAACCAGTTTTTACCGCCAGGTTTATAACAAAATGCAGAGGATCTATCAAAAAATTAGCACAATTTTTTAGCAGACAGCTAGGAATTGAGTCAATACCGGCAGTGAGTTTATTTTAAAGTCTGCACAGATTGGCCATCAATTGTTCTTTACTTATTTCAAAAATATCGCCAAGATAATTTTGTGGGTTTGTGTCAGTTACTAAAGTTGAAGATGTATTCGGTTTATATACTCTGTTAAATAAATATGCAAATGCATCAATAATTTCCTGTGGATAAGTAAGCTCATTGCCTTCGTACTGCATAATTATCTGGTATTCTCGAGGCATTGGCATTGGGTGAGTCAACAATCTTATTTTCAACATTTGTTTGGTAATCATCATATAATATGCGAGCCTTGAGCTTTATAATTGATCTGAGATCTTTAAGAATATTAAGGTAGTAAACATTTTGAGTACTTTTGTATTTCAATCTGTATTTATCTTTATTTTGAAGGTCTCGGATAAGTTGTTTTGTGCACCAAGGCGGATATTGATTTGTAATCAATGACTGTGGATATAAACCAACCTCTTTCTCAAGAATTTCATGTAATATCCTGTAAAATGTGTTTAATGCATTATTAACATTGTCTTCCGAATAAAGAGATAACCAATCAACTGAGGCAAGACTAGAAGCTACACCTGACAGATCTTTATTTTTAAACTTATAACGTTTAGAATTTGAGTTTATAGGCATAATGTGTTTCATAGATGATCGCGGCAAATGTGCTTCAAAACATAAGACTAAGGGGGGATGGTATTTATCCGCAGGTAAAATAGGTAACTCACAAGATAATACTTCACATGGAAATGTTGACAGGACAATATCAAGGTATCTGTTGTTTATGTTGTGAATGTCATTATACTGATTAAGTTGATGCAGATCCTGAAAAGCGATAAGCAAGGCTGATTTCCTGTCAGGGGTACCTACGGTTACATAATTTTAAAAATTTGGCATATTAAAGTCACCAACAATTAATAATTTATTATTCCAAATCGATTGTAAGCCAGTCATAGCATCAAAAAATGTTTCAACTTCCTGAACTGTTATATCTGGAGGAATGTATGTGCAAATTATTATACATGGAATACCTTCAAGGATAACTTTTATTGCAATTATGTTTACTTTAGGCACGTTACTTATTATCGAGCTTAAATATAACTGGCCTGAGATGAATCTAGATTTTACGGCGATGAGTATACCTCCACCTCGTTTATCTAACCTGTCGTCTCTATAAACATCAAAAAGATTGGAATCAAAAAACTCAGAAGTGTTTACTTGAGGTTTTAGCCAAGTTTCAGAAAATATTAAAAAATCATAATTGGAGATATCAGGAGACGTTATCAGTAACTGAAATTTAGTATTTATACCCCGAACGTTTTGATAATAGATTGTGCTATCATTTAATAAAGTTAAATCTACCGTATGCGCATGAGTAATACCTAAGATGTTGTTGTTGTTGTTGTGTGCTCGTGTTTGGTGATTATCTTCAGCTCTCCGTGGTGAATGACCAATTTCAGGTTCTTTTCTCCACAAGCACGACGTTGCTCCATAGTTTTTTTCAATTCGTTGTAGCTCGCTCGCGGAACTGGAGTATGATCGGGTGTGAGACTCATTGTGACACGAGCTTGTGTCAGCTGTTGTTCTTTCCTCCACCTCCAATGTTTGTGAAGTATGGATTGTGTTGCATTTTCGGTCTCGAAGACGATTTTGGTGAGGCGTGGAAGTCCGGAGGCCTGTGGGTATTTATCAATCCTTGAGCATTTAATACTGCATGGATTGTGATCATTTAAGAATTTAGACAGGAAGTCACTAACAACATCATTCAGTTTAGGATCAGGCTGGGAAACGTCAGGAGATTTTATAATATCGGGACATCCATGCACTATTAAATTTTTCTTACGTTGGAGATAAACACTTGGTAAAAAGACTCGCCAACTATTCTGAAAAGGACTGTCGGAGAGAGAATAGCCGCTGGAGACAAACACCTGGTAAAAAGACTCGCCAACTATTCTGAGAAGGACTGTCGGAGAAGGAATAGCCGCTGGAGACAAACACCTGAAAATGTTTCTCGCCAACTCTATTCTGAAAAGGACTGTTGGAGAGAGAACAGCCGCTAGAAGTGCTGTTGCGTTGTATTCTTAGGTTAATCTTCCTGGGGATTACGGCTTGCAGGTTATTGCGATCTCGGGTTAACCTTCCTGGGGTTCGAGGCTTGCAGGTTATTGTTTTCTTGAGTTATAACCTTTCTGTAGCATTTGGGATTAACCTGCCATGGATAGTATGTTGTCAGCATAGCATATTAGGTCTGATTATCGCAATTGTACAAATATATTGCGACATATGGTTTTGCATAAGTATTTGAGGTTATTTTCTGACAAAGTTACCCTTAAGATTTTTTAGAATCAGCACACATTACATGTGAGTTCGATCCATGTTTTATATTATGTTATGCGGTACTTGATAGCTTGATAAATAAGTCACTTTACGTTGCGAGAATGAGGTTATCTTCACACACGAATTTTATTGGCACTGGTAATCCTGGTTTAAAACCACAAAAAGCGGAAATTTTTGTCTTCAAATCACTAAGTGAAGTGTATTGAATTCACATACACCATCCCAGACTATATAACTTAAAATTCTGAACCTTTAAGTAAAACAATCCTGCAGAGAAAACTATACTAGACTGTTCACTGCGACCATCTTGCATCTTTATTCCTTCCTTTTTTTCCTTTCCTGTGTAGTTTACGAGAAGGCGGTCTCCTTGCTTAGCGACAACAGAAGTAACGATACTTTAGTACGTCTGAGTAAGACTCGCGAGCGTATTGTACAGTTTCAGTTTAAAACTGAAACGGCGAGACGGCATGCTACAAATATTCAGTGCGTGATTAGCTACATAACATCAAATAAAAAATTCACTCCAGAAGTTATGGTACTTACTCAAAACTTAAGGAAAGAAAATCACGCGCTGAACAGATGTAAATTTTTGACCATCAAGCAGCACCGGACGCAGAAAATAAGATCTCTTTCAACAGCGAAACAGCACCTTGAACGGCGAGTTAAGTGGATTCAGGAAAATTCCACCTTTTCTACTCATCCTTCCCGTCTGTCCAATAAAACGTCACGTGCCATTAAAAATCCGCCTAGTCGAGAAGAGATTCAAGTCTTCTGGGAGCAAGTATAGGGAAATACTTATCAGCTAAATGAAGATGCTCCTGATATATTATTCTTTTGTAACTTTTGCCGAAGGCAATGGTTACAGGGTCTAAAGGAAGAATGTCCAATAATTACTACTGAAGAAGTGAAGAAAGTTATCGCTAGATCTAAGAACTTTTCAGCGCCAGGGCCAGATAAAATCAACAACTTTTGGTGGAAGAAGTTCACTTCTACGCACTAACATCGAGCTTGTATATTCACTACTTTCTTGAATGGTGACCAACCTGTCCCGCAGTGGCCAGTGGAAGGACTCACGGTATTGATCCCTAAGACCGGAGATTTATCAAGTCCAAAGAACTAGAGGCCCATAGCTTGTTTGAACATCAGCTACAAGCTATTCACTGGAATTTTCAAAGAGAGGATATTAACATCTATCGAGCCGTTATGGAGTGCAATAGTTGAACAACGTGGATGAAAGAGAGGGCTGGCAGGTTGCAGGAAAAACCTGTTAATAGACAGGTGTATTACCAAGGACTCGATCAGGTATCGACGCAATATGTCCATGGCTTAGATTGACAACCGTAATGCATTCGATAACACGAACCATGAGCTACCGATTAAGCTCCTTGAGTGCCTGGAGATGCATCCAAGAATAGCGAGATGCATAAAAGAGCTTACGCTCTTGTGGCGGACAAGATTTGTCATAAAATCTGACAGAAGACAAGTAACTACAAGCCACATCACATATAAGAGGGGGGTCTTCCAAGGAGACTCTCAAAGTCCGACACTTTTATGCATCTTCCTCTTGCCTCTATCTATTGTGCTCCGAGGCAAAAGCTCTGGATACCTATATGGCCCACCAAACAGAAGAGAATATAAGGTCAACCACCTTTTATACATGGACGCCCTTTACTCTTTGCTTCCTCGAAAGAAGACTAGAAACTACATCATCACGTGACGATCAGGATGTTCAACTAATAGGCGGAAATAAGTGTTATATTACCATCTTAGGCACTTATATGGTGTTGATCTATTGTCCTTCTTGCCATACGCTCAAGGGGAACTCCAGCCCGTTGTGGAGAATGATCAGTGTAAGATCTACTGGAATTTCTCATTCTCCACCACTCAACGTATCCGCGCTACGAAGTCTGATATTGTCCTCCAACATCTGAAGAACAAGATCATTTATGTGATTCAATTCTCGGCACCAGCCGATGGTAATATCACGGCAAAAGAGGAAGAAAAACGGGCGAAATATCAAGCACTTCCTTTCGAGCTGAGCAGGCTGTACCAAGGCTACAAATTCCATCTTGTAGTTCTCATAATCGGCTATCTTGGAGGTATGAATGCTTTATTTATTAGCCAACTCAACAAGGTTCCGTCTTGCCAGCGTCAGGTTCATTCTATCGCGAACCGGATGCAAAAGGCTGTTCTCCTGGCATCTCTTCATCTGGTCCGTCAACACTGTTCCTCATAACATTCTTCAAAGATTGGTAGCTCTAAAAAAGTATCCAGAGGTGAAATTTTCATCTTCATCTGTCCCGTCTGCCGCGTAAGTTTATCCGCGGCTAGAGACCCGACTCCAAGGAACAGTGTTGCCCGATGTTATCTCGCGTAAATTGCCCGCTCATGCTTGCCTTCTAGGACAGAAGGAGCAGAAGCGGATGACGTGCTCGTTCCAGTTGCTTCGGGGATCGTAGCTTCCGGAGCCTACAACATCTCATAATTCTTATGTGCATGGTGAAACTAAGAAAAACTGAAGATAAAAAATAACCGCTTTTCTATTTTTTCATTGCATTATTTACATTCAAATTTTAATTTTGAAAACCAAAAATTAGCACAAACCGTTAATTTTTGCTATCTATGTTAAAAATTTAGCAAAACGTTAAAAATTTAATATTTTTTTATTAGAATTTTCACGAATAGATTATTTAAAATTCAGATGAATAACAATTGAACTATTTCTAATTAAAATCATTCGAACTATAATAATTTAAAATTGAAAACTTTTGGCTTTTACTAATCTAAAATCGAAGCGATTTGAATTTGACAATTTGAAATTGAAAACTAAATTGAATATTTCAAAGTAAAAGTTTCTGAAATTCGAGGAATATAAATTTTCATTAAATTTGAAACTTTATGATTTAACATGAAAATTGATTGGACAAGTTCTTCTAAAATCAAAGAATAAATTCGCCTTCATTTTCACCGTTCAAAATGGAAACATTTTCAATTATAAACCTTTAAAATTTAATTATTCTGAAAAACGTTTGAAATAAAACGTAATTTTAAATAGGAAATATTAAAAAATGAGAAAGGTTTAGTCCAGTAACTTGAAGCTTGAACAAATCCGAACTTCATCTGAAATTTTAAAAAAATGTTCGCGAAGAACTGTGATATTAAAACTTTTATCTACTCTATCCCTTTAAAATTTATATTACTTCAAGTGAATTTAAGCGTTCAAAAATGAACAATTTTTAAATTGTCAATTATACTTTTCGCAATTGAACCAATTTAATTTTAATTGCAAACTACTGTCCTCACATAAAAAATGAATTAAATCTCTCAAAGATAAACTCAGAACAATGAAACATCAAGAAAATAATTTCTCAAATTCAAGCCTTAAAAATGAGCCGACTTTAGAGTCAGGCATTGAATATTGAAGTTTTTTTATTTGAAAAATTGTCCAAAAATTTCGACATTTTAAACTCAATCTGAAAGAAAAGAAAAACCATTTTCCTATGAAATAATTGAATAATTCATTTAATTTTCAATGGTTACAATTTGAGAATTTTGAATTTCGAGATTCTTGAATTAAAAATAAAATTGTTCAATTCTGAACGCTTTGAATTAGAAATGAGATAATTTTAACTTCTTCCTGATGAAATTGTCGACGTTGAACAATTTTAGTTTGAAGGTTTTGAATTTTGAAAGCTTCTGTTTTAAATTTGAAATTATACAATTTTGAATGCTTCTATTATTTCATTGTCCTTTTTTCAAAATTTTACCTAACTAAAATATTTTGAATTGGAACGTTTTTAATTCAAAATTCAAAAACCAAAATATCCGATTTACATGAAATTTATTTTGTAAATACTTTTTGGGTCCCTGATCCCAAATCTGTTGTCAAAATTTCAAAATTAGAAATGGCGGACCCAATCTGGCAGCTGACACATTCTAAATGAAGTACAATTTTATGGAATGCTTTTCCGAAACATTATGTAGGTTGCTGGTTTAAAATATGTCATGAAAAATTCAAAACCCAAAATGGCAAATCTGATACGTTGGCCAAATTAAAAGTCCTATAAGAGCATGAAATTTATTTCATAATAGTTTTTTGAATTCCTGATTTCGAACCTCTGATTCAGTTGTATTGAGTGGAAGGTGAGTTTTACACGGTGTGTTTTACACACAATAATTTTGGGTGTAACTTACACCTAAAATTATGGTATTTTTTTCTTGATCGGGTGAAAAATTGGCTGAATTACAGCCCTAGTGTACCTACATTAATGCACCATACCATAGGTAACTTCTTTTAGGATTATCGGATTGGACTTTTATTATAGTGTTTTGGACAGCTCTTTTTATGTCCTATAATACAAACGTAACATTTTTTCTTTTTGAAAATCGAAATTGAAATTGATTTAAAAAAAAAAAAAATTCGAATTTTTGGTCTTTTTTGAAAAATAGTTTTTTCACACTCTTGAAGGTCATGTCGAAGGAAATGTGGGACTATCTTGAGATGATTTTTTTTTCGTGAGTGTGTATTATATAATCATAGCGTGGTCCCCTCGAGCGCAAAAATCCCAATTTGACCATGAAATTATTTCCAGCCCACTTTTTCTTTCGCTTTTTCTTCTATATGTCTTGAAAAAAATGTATTTTAAAGCGCTGATTTAGAAACTAACCTTCCCTTTTTCGAAGGATAAATATTTTCGGAGATATTGAAGATCAAATTTTCAATATCACATAAAAAATGTAAAAGTCACTAACTACATAGATTATTGAATATCTAAAAAGCGAAATACTAAAAACTGTGTATAATAAAATCACTATTTCATCAAATTGTTATTATAGATAAACACGCACCTCAACGCGCGCAAATTCCTTGTCTGTGTGGCCTTCGTAATTAGTGTCCTATTTGAGAAGTCGCAAATTGACGCGAAAATCTTTCATGGAAATCAATTCATTAATTCTTTCACAACAACTGAGCATTTCCACATTTTGTCGTGAAGGTTGGCGAGTAAATTTGTGAAACATTATTATTATTATATCATTAAGCCGTTTCCCTTCTGGGGTAAGCGTGACTCACTCGGTGAGGAAGGGGGTAAAGATTTTCCGATTGATCTAGAATTTCCGTGTTATTTATTTAAAAAACGCGTTCGTTCCACAACACTGTTCCGACCTAGGTTGCTTAAACTTGCGAGCGAAGCGCGTGCTGAGAATGTACCCGTGAAGAGGGCATATTTTTTGTCTTTTTTTTTGGTAGGGAATCTAATCAACTGTTCTAGATTTTTTATACCAGCTGCGACAACATGCAAAGTTTCTTTTGAATTTACCTTATCTTCATACATGTTTAGTAGAAGAGACTTGAGGGCTTCCTTAATTGTCATACTTTTGAATTTTGTTCGTTCTTATCACTCATAAGCAACTCTAAAGATCTAAAATAAACAGTTTTCGTCATTATACAAGGTTTTTAATTATAGAAAGATACTGCGTAATGAGATAACGGTTAGTAACCAAGTGAATATATTCCAAATATTCGCCTGTCACCATTCTTTTTAAGCATAGCTTGAAAAAATGAAGATCGTCATCCTGCTCTTTACCTCCGCGGTTTTCTTTAACTTTACAGGTAATTGTAATATAATATAATATAATATATTGAACTTCGAATGGAATATTATCTTTTTTTTAAATATGGAAAATATGTACTAATTAAACAGTGGTAGCCTCCCAACTGTGCACATTGAAATGTAGACGTACACATATGGTACACTCCCAACTGTACACGTGTCACTTGAAACCATCAAAGGTCCAACTTACACGTCCTTATGCATGGATGGTTTTTAAAATATAATTGAGAATATTAATTTGAACATTTTTTGTGCTTATTAATCGTTATTATTTTAGCTAAATTATGGAATATGTGAATAAACTATTAGCAAACACTCTCAGAGTAAACTGTAGTTTTTCTAGAAGTGATTTATGCGTCCAGTCAAACTTTTATAATTGAATGTTGTTTTTGATAGTTTCTTAAGGATAAAATAACAATTCAATATAACGAACTAACACCTGTTAGTCATATATAAAGAAAGTTAAATTATGTTGAGGACAGTCTGTAGGTTGGGACTGATTCAAAAGTGATTGAATTAAACGGGAGAGGGAAACTAATTTACAAAAGGAAAAATGCAAGTAAGTTTGAAATTAAAGTTGCAGGTTTATTGCTAATACTATTTACATTGGAAGATCGCGTCTTATTCTAGCCATGTGGGTATTGGGGTTTTTGAGCTTGAGATGTAGCTGGGGGCGGTATCGCGTACTCTGGATTCGAGAAAATGCTACTAAGAGCAGCGAGTGTGGTGGGTGGTCCAGTTTGGGGACAGTGATGGAGACAATGTGCCCGTCAGGAAGGATCCAGGGAGCTGCGGCTTGTGCCGAAGCCCGGGGAAATTAGGGATGGCCAAGTCGAGTCCGATTCTGTCGACTTCTTGGTCTCGCGGATCGTACTTTTATCTACTTCGCTTCGGCCGCGGCGCACAATTTGCAATGCAGGCGAGCAGGGGTTATCTAGCGAGGATTGCTTCGTCGATGTCGCTGGGAGGGAACTTCGCCTGATTGGTTCGCTCTCGGTACATCAAAGTCTACAACCGTCGGATGAACAGCTGAACCGCGCTTGCGCTGTAGGTTGTCAGAAGGAGATTAACTTTTCGACTGAGTGCCGCGACTTAATTTATTCTAAGTCTAATGACAGGTGTGGTTAAGACGCCCAGGCTACGAAAGAAAGATTCATGGATGTTTGCAAAATATTATTCATGGCTATAAATAATATTTATAACCATGAATTTAATTTAGCGGACATCAAAGTTAACGTGCGGAGTTCGCAGATGTTAGCCCCTTATATTTGTTTATCATTCACGGCCCGATTGTTAAGTCAACTAACGTCGAAATTCGACCAAGCACTCCTCTCTAATGAATGACAAATGAATGGTTATAAACAATTTTGAAACTGCCGATTGTGATGAGATAACATTACACAAAATACGTAATCTCAACAAAATTAATTAAATTCTATGTTTTCTTACAAAATTAGATGCAATGCGAGGACCAGGAGGAATGTGGGGAACACCGGCAAGAGGTCCACGAGCAGACCCAACCGCACTTGTTATTGGGGTTCCTAGAAATAGTCCCATTTTTTTACAAATGCCAGGTGACCATGTTTCAATTAGTATTCTACGCGATGAAAAAAGAGGTCTTCCCGGCTGGCTTTTCCGGGCATTGTCTCCAGCAGATACAACGCCATACAGCATTTATCTAAACGAACCTGGCGAAGATAGAGTCTATGGTCGCAAAGCTAACATCGGAATAACTCTTCATAACAAAAATAATCCTCTTGTTCAAGGATACACCTGCTTTATAAAGACAGCCACGGGTGCTTTAATAGCACGCCTTCAGCCTGACCCTCAACCTCTTAGAACAATGCAAGCTCATAAAATGCCATACGTTTTCCTACGAACCGAAACTTCCAACCTTATTCATGGGGGGCCACTACGATCTCTTGCGGCAGATCAAGTTCCTGAGTGGGTTAATAGATACAGTGCAAACGAAGAGATGGGTGAGCAGCTAAAAAATCTAGGAATCTAAGAAATTCTAAGAAATCTGAGATTGCTACGCAGAAATATTAAAAGAACTCTTGGAGGAACTTTTTGAAATTTTTCAGCAATCTAGCATTCCTGAGAAATCTTGGAAATCTTTGGCTCAGTAACTGAATGCGTAAGCAATGTCAGAAATCTCGGAACTCCCGGCAATCTCAACAAATTCTTGGAAACACCTATAAGAATTAAATACAGTTTGCCGCATTCATAATTTTATGATTTTCAAATTTCGCAGTGAGTAGCGCCTCGGATTTCATAGAACAGTGAAACTTTTTTGCTTTCTTCTTTAGATCCTCTACTATAGGTCAGGTAGCAATAACATTACATCCTCAATTGTCATTCAAGTCGTATGGAATTCATCTGAATAAAGAGAATTTGCTAAAATGAATGTTTTTAATATTAACTCCTGAATGAATCTTTAGACTATGCTAAAGATATTTTTACTTAAGAAACTGAAAGTATATTATTTAGCTTTAAGGCTCTTTCCACGATTTTGTCAACTCTCCCAACTCTAGAATATCATTAAAGTTTTCCTTAACCAAACATCGTTTCGGTCGTAAACTGAAATTACTTTCTTGTACTAAGGCTTAGGATTTAGGCTTAGGATTTAGCCTTAGGATGCCTCATCTGGTTTGGGTGTCAGTCTGATTGTCTTGCCGATTTACAGTTACCCGACTGATGCTGTGACTTTTGCATAACATTTCACCGTTGTTATTTCTCATGGTCACAAACTCTGTACTTTAACTTCCCTTTTGTATATTATAAAGCAGTTTATTGCTTTCCTTCAACGTAGTTTTGCATTTTCTTCCCTTCTTTTGATCTGATTTCATCCTAACTTACTTTTATCAGTAGTTTAACTTCCCTCTTTGTGTTTTTGTAGTCATTTTCAAGTATATTTGTCTCCCCATCGCTACTGTCTGTGATTTCCAAACTTCTTTCATTTGCTTTTTTTCTTTTCTTGAACGCCTGCCTGAATTTCATCATTCTACCATGCATCTCCAGACATTCTTCCTACAATTGCAGTACCGCACTCTTCAGTCGCACTCCTAACAATGACATCCTCGATCATAGCCGATGCGCGCTCTAAATTTGTATTGTCTATTAGCGCCTTCCAATTCGTCTCATCTATGCGTTCTTTTATGTTATTCTAAAAAGCTATTCGCACTTCCGGTTTCTGCTCTTGGGCCTCTCTTTAGTTGGTCAGCCACTGACGCAGGCGAAACCTCACAGGGTCAGTGTTGGTAGGTAAAGGAGCTTCCCCACTTGGAATATCCGAGCGTGAGAGATTCGGAATAAGTGAGCCTTGAAATGGGTGAGTCTTGGCATCAGTGAAAGTTCACTCTATTTTAATAGATTCCAAAGAATTTCAGAAGATTTCGTTTATAAAATGTGTCGAAATATTAAGTATTTAAAAATTTGGTATTTTCCCCCTTTTTCGTGAAAAATTACCCAATTCCCCCTTTCCCGAGCTCTTTTTGTGCTGTGATACCTGATATTTATTCAAGACTTTTGTCTTTTTTTATATTAATTATTCTGTTCAAATTAATGAATTGATAAATGGGATTGTATCAGAATGAACTGTGAAACACAAATTGACAAATATGATTTTTCATTGTTAAGACATACATTACTAAAGTCGTTTATCACAATTTTTTTGTGAAAGTGACACAGCTGTGTGAAACAGAATTTCAGTTTCTGCAATAATAAAGAATATAGATTATAATTTTTACTTACTACATAAACAGCAGCGGATTGGGGTACGTCCACTATCAGGGTGGAACGGAACTTTCGAAAATATACATTTTTCTCTGAATGTCCTGTTTATTTTCTTATAATTTTTAATAGTTTTCTATAATACAATTTTTTAGTTTTTAATAGTAAAATTAATAAATTTAAATTTAGAATTTAAAATTTAAAGATTTTTCGGGTTTCAATCGTGTGCGAAACTATGAATGTTGCCGACGTTTCGTGAACATTGCAGTTCACATCTTCAGGGCTGACCTGAGACTGAGGTTTCAGGTTATGTTGTTCTTATATATGTATTCTCTACGATGCCTGTGATTGGCCAGAGTGCCCCATGGTGGGGACTGCTTGAACTTGATTGGCCAATTAAGTCTTTTTTTAAAAACCCGGGAGGACGGAAAGCCAAATCGGATTGGTATTATATCCA